>JAUZSX010310169.1:0-12332 GCA_034780655.1 Idiosepius hallami | reverse complement strand
CACCGTCGCTAATATATATGTATATATATGTATATATATACATACATACATATATAAATATTTATTATATTTTTTTAACTAAATAATATAAATTACTGTACCACATTTAAAACATTCTATAAACCTTTGTTTATAAGAATAAAAATAAATTCGAGTAACTAGAGTTATACTGATTAGAAGACGTTGATATTGATCCGTTTTTATTTTTCCAAAAAAACAAGAAGCTGGATTGTAATTGTTCAGGTGTTGAGACAAAGTAGGCAAAAATCTCTGCATAAAGTTCTTCGACTAAGATTGAAATAAACAATTCATTAATCTAACCAGAGAAAAGTTACTGAAAAGTTTCTTGTGATTTTATATACAAATGAAAAAAAAATCATGCTGAATCCCACCGATTTTACAAGCCATTAAAAGTGTTTTTTTTCATCTGGTGACAACCCAGCCTCAATAGGCAATTGTTAGTTTCAAAAGGCGAAACTCAACTCAGGCAATTCAGAAGTTAAAGACTCTTCAAACGAAGTAAGTAACTCGAACAAAGTTTCACTTCACAAGAGAAATCTGACTTTGAATAGTAACGGTTTAAATTCGCGAATAAAAGCAATAAAGAGAATAGAAATAGTAAGAAAGAGGGTCCACTTTAATTACAAGAATCTGGGTACTTGTATGAAAGTCTCTTATCGATTCAGAATTTAGTATGAACAACTTTTAGGAAACTGATGTCGGGCCTGTGACAAAATAATTTAAAATTTGTTTCCTTGTGTTATAAAACAGAACAAACGACCGGATAATTTTGATTTGACAGGCGACAGTATAAGTGGCAATGTACTTTGACAATATCTCCAATCAACAATGTCCGATTCTGACCAGTGTCGATAGGGAAATGTCTTTCAGGCTGGATATTCGCCAATTCTTAATGGATAACGACACAGATGTATATTTGAATTCGTCTAATATCACAGTATGACACGACGCGAAAACTTATAAATAAGTATATGCATACAAGATTTGAGAAATACATTAAAAAACAATATAGGTAAATTATTCAGCTAGTGATATTATACATACACAAATATATATATTGATACAAATGCATAAATAAATATGCATATACATCCACAACACACGTATATATATATGTAGATAATTATTATGTATGGTTAGATTTACCTTTTAGAAAGTATTCAAATAGGATTTCATATTGCTTCACGTGATGTCTTAAGACAGACGCTACTTACAACATTTTTGTTTACTCGCCAAATTTTTTAAGAACTAACTATTTCTGAGGAAAGATTGAGGACATTTATTATAGAATGATAAACACTTTCAGGAAATTTTATATATATATATATATATATATATATATAAACGCCATAGCATATATAACCCATGAGTTGAGCCCAGTTTTGCCAACATCCAGTGGTGCTCCGTAAAGGTAGAGTGACAGTAAATCTCTGGCATTTAAGCATTTCTGCACCTCTTGCCGTCAGCAACTGTAAGCTCCCCTCATATAAGATGTTATCCTTGTAGAGTAACTCATCTAGGTGAAAAGATAACACTAATTTCAACACAAGGGCAGATAAGATCTGTCAACCCAATAAGAGCAACCCATGTAGGTAAACTGTAACACAAAGGCCAGGGATAGAATGTCCACACAAAAACTGTGCCTAACTTGGTTGGTGCTTCAGCAAGTTGATATATCTTTCTCGGACATCGACATTTTGTGTATAAGTGATTTTCCCCCATTCCTATTATTCTCAATCATTTTTTTTTTCGTTTTCTGGTGTCAGTTTTAGGAATCGAGAATTTTCTGGTTATGTCACTAGTCCTCATGAGTATGGAATAGGTCAGACTTTTTTTAATCTTTAGATAATGTTATGTTTTGTCCTTTATGCTAAGGACAGGTTACATCTTAGTTTGACGATTACTGGCTTTGTTTTATATGTAGTAAGACTTTTTAGTATATCTAATGCATTGTCTCTTTTTTAGTTAATAATAATGTATAATAATCGAAATTCTTATACTGGGTATCAGAAAATTTTAACTAATCTGAAAGAAATCTAATTTTTAAGATCCGCCTAAAAAAAGTCGAAGAAATGAATAAACCTTGTGTATATACCAACAAAGATTAGATCAAAAATCTGAAGGATATAAACAATACTATCTAATAAGTTGCATCCAAAAAAAATTATCATAAATAAATATGACAGTGAAGATGTTAACAAAAATCTGAAATATTTAAAACACACAAATTATCAAGCCTCATCTAAAAAATTAATAGAAATAAAGAAAACTTGTCCACATAACAATAATATGAGAATAACAATCATAAGAATATAAATAATCAAAATTATTTAGCTTCATCTAAAGAAAATGCAGATCAATAAAGATGAGAAATTTTAAAAGAATATTTTTTACTGTAAATAATATTAAATAATGAATAAATAAACATTAAAAAGGAGAATGTAGACCCGAGCAGGAGATCGTGCCAACTAATTAATTAACATTATTATACAATATCTCAAATTTTTTCATATAATTTAGTATCTATTAATAAAAAAATGTACATGTGTCCGGATAACAAAAGTTATATTGATAAGAAGATGCAGTGAAGTTGGAGCCAAAGCTCGGGCTCTGGAATCGTAGTACACGAGTTCAAATCCCAGTCAGAACCATTGCATTCACCTTAAAAATGGCCTTGTGCCAAACTTGGTTGGTGCTGCTCACCAAATAAATATAATATTGATTAGAAGATGCGGATATTAATTCATTTAATATTTTTTCCTGCCTGTCAGTCCTTTTATTGATATTCTTTCTTTACACGCACAAGATTTTTTCCTCTTCCCTTTGTTATGCTCCCCCCTTCTCTAGGGTTATAATTAATGAACCTTTCATTAGCGATTTCTTATCACTACAATCATCGATGTCAAATATCAACTCACATTCGCCTAGTAACTATCATTACAATTATTACAATGGTCGTGGTCAGTATTATCAACGATATTATTCTCAGCTTTGAAATAATTCCTAATGATCTAGTTGCTTGCAATTTACAACTAATTCAGCCTTTTACTGTTGCAAACTATGCAGCGAAAAATTATATCCGCAACTCCGATTGAATCAGACGAACGACGTTATCGTTTCTCAGTAAATGACATATTGGAATGAACAAGTAATTTCCAGAGAAAGTTAATCAAGTACAGGGGCGTTTCTCGCTTTCTTTATTATTGTCCACCATTTTTTTCATCAATAAATTAGAAGTAGGCTTTCATCTTCTTCCAATAACAACATAATTCGGACTTCAAATGTCTAAGAAACATAAAACTTTATACGCTATTCAAATATTTCTTTTCAGTCCGCCATTTTCGCATGACTTTAACATTTTCCAATTTTGTATCGTATAATAATATCAGAATATTCCTTAATTGGAGAAAAAGAATTGTTTTTTTTCTGTGTTTTTCTTTTTTCTTTTCTTGAAGTTCGTTATCTTGTCTTTACTAAAGCAACTAAATAATGAAGCGAGCTACTCTACGAAAACAATAAATTAAGGCAAAAAATGTAAAAAGAAACAAGAACTAAAAATCATGGGCGAGAATATGAAGTTAATTTATAAATGAGAAAATAATGTGACCTTCACTCAGATATAATATAAAAGTTGAAAATATTTAGCAAGAACTTTTTGAAATATATAAAAAAATCAATATGTTTCTAATCATGATACATTTTTTTATTAGAATTTGATAATTTTCAAGAACAACAGTCTGAAATAAATAAGAATTCATTTTTATTAATATTGTTTTGGTAAAAAAAACATTGTTCGATATCTCTTGATGTATAAAACTATTTTTTTTAAATATAGTGTTTTTTTTTATCTTTATTCTCCATAAGGTCATAGAGTTTTGTCTAGGATTATCACCCCAACCACCGACATGATTTTTTGTCTGTTTTTCTGGTTAGAATTTAATCAGATAAACGGTATCACAATGTCGATGAATGTGAGAAAATAGTCTATTTGTTTCTTAATAAAAAAGTTATTTATGTAAGGGAAATTATTCAAATAAATATATAGACAATCTTCAAAAATGAAATGTCTAGAAAACCCTTAGACCACTCAAGAAAATTTTCATGGTCTAGTAGATTATAAGTATGTTAAAATTAAATGTATTTTCCAAAATGCACCCTCTGGATGATTGGCTCTTAAACAGGGCTCTCTGCCTCCTAAACAGGGCACTCTTTAGGATACTGGCTATTGAACAGCGCAGAATGTTAAATAATGTAAATTATTATATTTGCTTGGTGAGCACCAACTCAAGTTTGGCACAAGGTTATTTTTACGTGCTCTTACCCAGGCTTTTTAAATTCGGTGTTACCCTTCACCTAGATGAGTTGCCCTCCCGAGTTAACGAGCCCCATCTGCCCGAGGCTGCTGAAGTGAAAGTAATGGTTTTTGACTGGGATTTGAACTCGCGTAAATACGATTCCAGCCAGCAGAGCCCGAGCTTTTACCAATGAATGCTCCCCAAGTGCTCCTCCTCACCGTCAAACTAGAATTAATTTTTTAAATTATATTAGATATTTTAGACTCGATAAAAGATGTAATTTTTACTATATAAGTTTTCATTTTAAAAGTGTGTTATTAAAATTTTCTCAAAACTGCGTAAAAAGATTACCTTAAATAAATAAGGGTTATGGTGAGAGTTAGTATTATTTGACTAGGAATTTTGACGCGTGACGTTTATATCTCTTTTTCTCACCATTTATTCCTTAATCATTCATTCATTGGAAAAGAAAGACACTAGACCGAAACATGGGTGCCCTTTCCTTTTCGTTTTCATAGAAAAGAAAAAAACTATGATACCCCATTCATTCAGTATGTCGACATTAAAGTGTTTCAGTCACGACTAACTCCCCAGGAGAAAAATATTTAAATGTCGGCATACTGACTGACTGATAGTTTTTCGTTGACTTGTCAGAACTTGTTCCTTCTTTTTACGCTCACATACGTCTGTATCTACCTATTGTATTATATTTAGACAGAAAATTGTTATTCAATTTTAATTTTTCCATTTAATATTTTTAATTCCATTTTTAGAAAAAAGATAAAAAATGAATGAAAAAAATATATAAATTATATACAGTATGGTCAAAAAGTTAGGTAATATAACCCTTTCGATCCTAAAGGGTCGATATATCGGCCCTGACAACATAAGGTAAAAAAACAATATTTTGGCTTTAATAAGTTCCACTAATATAACGACTCTGAGTGACTACTTGGCAATTTTGATAAGTCGGGGTTCTAAGGATTAATCCTCTGAACTCTAACTTATCAAAATTACCAAATAGTTACTTGACCCTTTACGAGAAAAATATATTAGGATCAAAATATTGGTATGTTTTCTTGTGCCTAAGCCCTCTCGGCCTTTTAGGGTCAGAAGGATTTAGCACTCACTACTACTCACACTACCTGTCAAACGTTTGTTGTGTTTATGGGCCATTTAGCAACACTTTTCACTTTCACTCACAAATGCCGAGTGAGTGCCAGATGGATTAATAGATATATTTCAATATATGTGTAATAATGATTTTTAACTTAATCCTAATAATTGATTATTTTGGTAATTTTTTGCATCACAAAAGATCTCTGAATCCAAGGAGCCTTTGCGCCTGCGGCCCCTAGGGAGCTTGCGCCACCTCTCGCAGTTGCGTGGTCTGTGCGTGGCGGCGCGGCGCGCGGGGGCCTTAAGTACGGCCCAAGGCCCTACTCAGTTGCTCTATGTTCATTTTTTATATTGCTTTTCTCCAAACATCAAGATTTATCACATGTAAATTTATTTTTGAACTGATGAAAAAAAGAAGAAAAAAATGGCAATCATGTCGGTTAAAATTATAATTCTTTGAATTTAATTAAGTCAAGTCAAGAATTAAACTGACTTTTACTACAAACAGTTGAAGAAAATTTAAAGCATATCTTTAAAAGAATATTATCACAGACAGCCTTAATAATTGACTGAGTAGAAAGAAAGTATTTTACGCGCATACAGTGGCTGGCTGGCTGGCTCCATTGATTTGATTATTGCATCTTGCATTATTACTACTGGTAATTTGCGGGACAAAATACTGTCTCCTCTAACAAATACATGTCTTGTTGAATTGATTTCAAAGTACTTAAAGGGATCCCGGATCACCAAAAACACTCGTTTCACTCAGTGAAAAATATTAATGATTTTATTTGGTAGTTCACAGTTTGTGCACTGACTGCACTGCAGTGCACTGCCACTGCACTGCAGTACTGCAGACTGCACTGGTACTGCCAGTGAAATGAGTGCACTCACTGGAGGGCTAGGGCTGGTCTGTGTGAGCAGTCGGCAGCACACACTCACACTCACATCTGACAGCTCTACCTCCAATGTTGACACAAATTATTTGAGAGTGGGTGGGTGACTGACTGGCTGTGGGTGACCGGTGAGTGAATCCTTAACTCTGCCCTGATTTATCAAAATTACCAACTAGTCAATCAATCAGAGCCGTTCTAACCCTTTAAACCTCAAAGAACCGATATATCGGCCCTGGCGACTTCAAGCAAAAGAAGACACACAAAAACAACAATATTTCAACCTCCACTTTTGGACACTGACTTAGCAATATTAACAAGTAGTCAGTCAGAGCAGTTAAAGAACCATATTAAGGTTGAAATGTCTATGTGTCTTTGTTTACTTTGGCCGAAATATCGCCCCCTTAGGGTCCAAAGAGTTAAGAACAAAATACAGGAGAGTTTTCTTTCGCCCTAAGTCAATAGGGCCGATATGTCGGCCTTTTAGGGCCTTAGGACTGAAAGAGTTAACTTAAATAAATCTAAAAGGAAAGAAACGGCTATTTAAATTTTCACATTATTATTCATTACTTTTTTTTTCTTAAATTTGTCTAAAACTAATAAATTAAGAAGCGTAATAATTTTTTTGTTTGTCGGGTCAAGTCAGGTCGGGTCGGGTTCTACTAAAATATTGTGTGGAGAAACACAGTATTTTCTGGTTGTTTGTCGGCTGATTTTGGTCACGGTGATTTCAAATTTAAATTTCAATTTTATTCATTAGTCGTAACTCTGTCAACACAAAAAAGGCTTATTTTATTTGTGTTGACGAAGAGGAAGTGAGTGTTAAAAGCGGAAAGGCGGGCAAGAAGAGCATTAAATTGTTTTCGGTGCTCAAATTAATATTTATTTCCTTCTTACACCGCCACATGTGCTGAATTGAACTCGGCACACCAACCAACAGTAACATTGAATGTTACAAGCGGGAGCTTAGAGAACAGTCAGTTGTAGTTTTTTTTAGTTGTATTTGCATAAAATACAATAGAATAATACATTCAAGCAATTTTATTCCTTGTAGATTTTATCTTCTAATGCAACAAGCAACTATAGAAGAAGAAATTAGAATCAAATGAAGAAGAAGAAATTAGAATCAAATGAAGAAGAAGAAAGAGATTAAACAAGAAGAAAAAATGCCTCTCTTATGACGTGTTTCGTATTTAAAGGTGAAAGGACGTAATTTTCGGGAGAAGTTAAGTAGTCTTGCGAAAAACATATTTTCTTGAATAATAATTTTTGTTATCTCAAAAAGTATGACTAAAAATGTAGAAATTATGGAAGAGGAGATATAACTCTTCAAACTCCATAAATATTTATTCATTCGTTAGTTTTGGCTTAAAATTGAAATTCTCTTTTAGATTGCTTTTTATTCAAACCATTCAATAAATGACATGCAAGAATCTTAAATTAATTTCAAATTCAATGAGATTTAGGTTTCAAATTGGAACCTTTCACGTGAAAATTAAATTCTTTGACGCTGAAGAATTAAAAAGGTTCTAAAATTTGTTTCGTTTAATTTTTAGAACATTTTAAAGCAGATAACAAAAAGAAAAAAACGGTATTTTAAACTAAACTGGAAAAAAAAATTAAATTATAAGTGTTTTTTAAGTTATTACGATATTTTAAAATAGTTTTTTTTTACTCTTATCGTTTGGTGAAAAATTAGTTAACTAAAAATTGCATTTTGATCCAATTTTTTATCGAATTAAAATTGTAAAAAAATCATAGTAAAAATGGCATTGAAAAGTGAGTTATTGTTTGGTGGACTTTATAAGAATTTATTTAACAAATCTTGTTGAATTCCCCATCGAGTTATAACGGCTTAAAGTAAATTAAATTGTTTGTTGACTATTAAACAAACTCAAATCTATTGTTTGATTTCAAAGCCGGCCATCAGAGCCCTAATCAAAATTGAAAAAACAAAATTTTGCTAATGAAGTGTTCAAAAATTGAATGCATTTAAAACTTTTTTCTTTTTGTCTGTGATGACCGCGAATTCTAAAAGACAACAAAAAAAAAACTAACTCTAATTCAAAAGTTGTTGTTTTTTTTCCTTTGAAAATTTCTATCAAACGAATAAAAACAAATTCTTTCGCCAAATTTGAAAAGAAAGTAACATTAAAAAAAAAAATCAGTGTGACTGTCGTCCTTTCTCTACAAGTAAATATTTCGGTGTCTAGGTTAAGTAATCGAACTAAGTCTTTTTTGTGGCGTATGTGGCGATAGTGGCGTCTTTCCTTCTCTTGGTCTTTTATGATACTTGCGAACAATTCTACTGACTGGTTGTGTATTATCTGTTGTTCCACCGAGGTAGGCTCTATCAACCAGATTCTAAATTATGGTCAAGTCATGTTAGAGACACCAGCAGCCCCACCAAATAACCGAAGTTAAGCAATAGAGCCTGTTCAGTACTAAGATGGGTGACCACTTAGGAATATTAGGTACTGTACGACTGTACGAGGCTCGTCAGCAGTTTGTAGTAATGCAATAAATGCATTAAATATTCAAACTTAAAGGCCTTCCCCCTCCCCAACTCCTCCTCACACTGACAGACTATGCTTAAGAAACATCTTTGGTTAGAATTACCCCCTAAGGTGAGGACAGAATAGTCTGAAATTGCAAAAAACTCTATAACAAGAAGACTAATCCAAGCCTGAACGGGTATAGAGAGGTCTTCGTGCTCAACAACAACCACCAAATTCTAAATTGCATAATTGCACTGAAACACTTAGGCTTGTCCGCAATTAGAATGACTGGTATTTGAACTTGCATACTATGATTCCGAAGTCCAACTACCTATCTACTAAGCCAAATGCCTACAAATATCCCGACAAATAAAGAAATAGTGTGCATACAACAATTACAATATCATCGGCGGTCACTCATGTTCGAGTATGACTGTCCTCCGTTTTAGCCCCTGTGGACCCTTTCGGGAAGACGCCTGCGCGTGACGTCTTTTAACATGTGGAAACTGATGCACCTGCAGTCACCACACGGCTCCTTGGCAGAGGAGGACCTGGTTCCAATCGTATGGAGAGAACCACAACGACTGGAGGCGATCCTCTGTTGCAGCCTTCGTCCGCCTTCAGTGCCGTTTTGTCATTATAGACATCATCCACCATTGAGGTTTGCACTATTTAACCCATAGCTGGAGGGAAGATTAGACTTCATACCTTTCCTAAGAGTATTAGTCAACATGTGATCGTAGACGGAACAATTTGGATTCGAACCCTTGTAGTACGGTTCCGAAGTTCGATTGTCTATCCACTGAGCCACGTCGACCGTTTATTACAATAAATTACAATAAATAATATATATATATATATATATATATATTTATATATATAATAAACAATATCTTAGAATTCCTAAGAGAAACAATATTATATAGCAAAATGTAAAACCCTAAAAAAAAACCAAAAAGACAAATTTAACCAAATAACTTATTCAGCATTAAATGACCCATGAGGGTTGATAAGCTGGTTAAGTAAACCATCCAATCCAATCAATAAATATGAGGATAAAAGCCTGAATTTTCCAATTTGTTTAGTTTGAATAAAATTCAGATAAACAGGATTTTTTTTCCACAGATATAATTTAAAGTTCTTATCTTAAATTTGCTTTGACTGACACAATATTTCTTTTAAAATCTCTTAAGTTGTAAATAAGTAATTTGTGTGGGAGGAATTGTCACCCAAAAAGTAATGAGGCCAAATTACTTTAAACTGAATTGTCTGGCATAATTCACAAAATGCTAAACTTGTTTTTATATATGAATGTTCTCTATTTGTCATTGCTTGTCCAACGATAAAACAATGATCAAGATCTGAAACATAATAAGAACAGGAACCTTCATAAGCTTACATGAGACTGATAATCCTATATCTCCCCACAAGTCTTTTAGTGAGGAAGCCATATGTATGTTGGCATGGAGTACTGGACTCACTGATTGAAAAAGACTTATGTGAAGCTTGTACTTCACTGTACTTAGAAATCAAATGATGTGCATGAATGTCATTTATGTGTATTTTCACATAACAACGTCCTTTTGCCACTCTGGGGTGGGGTATGTTTCACACGGCTGGAGCGTCTCAGCGGAGTAGGTGTAGCCTCAGCTTTTGACGATGGGACGTGATCTGTTTCAGCCAGAGGGGATCCAAGGGGGAGGTTTAGTGGCCTGACATCTAGAGATTGTGGCTCCGTGTATGTAAACAGACGGCCACTCAGGCGCATTGGGATATGCGCAGGGGTATCATGCGATGGTGCCATGGTTGGAGAGTTTGCAGGCAGAGGTGTTATGTCAGGTGACTTACTGACATGTCTCGTCGGTGTAGACATATTAGGACTAGGGGTTGTGCCCGGAGCTATAGCAGTTGGTACTACAGGTTGTGGCAAGTAAGCCGATGGTTGGCGTGGTCCTATGTCAAAGTCAATGGTGAGTCTCTTTGGATAAACCTGCACCGGAACATATTTGCGTAAGAATTTCCTGTTCCGCAGCGTAACCCGTCTCGAACCGTCCATGCGTACGACATATTGGTCAAACTGACGAACCTCAATAACTACCCCTGTCTTGTCCCACTTACGAGGAAATGGTCCGATTTGGTTTTGGAGACGAACATGGTCTCCGACCGACAATGGCGGTAGTCTGTGAGTGTGCTCAGATAATCTCTAAGCGCTTTGCATATACCCGTTTCGTAATGCTTCTTCACGAGCAAGAGATGTGTTTTGCCAAGTTGGGTGAGGTTTGTATCTCCCAGGTGGGATAGGGATGAAATCCCTGATTGGACGGCCGAATATGCACATGGCTGGGGATAGTTTTGTATCTCTGTCTGGTGTATTCCTGTACTGTAACACAGCCCGTTGGAATGAGCCGGTGTCAATGCTACCAGACAAAGTTGTGTTGTCCATCAGAAGGCGCTTTACAGTTTTGACGCCTATTTCTGCTCTGCAGTTGCTGTGGGGGAATGCTACTGAGGATAGTCTGTGATGTACGCCCCAGTCACTGAGGAACTGTCGTGTAGTTGTGGCTGTGAATTCTAGGCCGCCATCAGATGCTAGTTCATCAGGAATCTCGTAAGTCACAAAGATCCGTCTGAGGCAGGTTACAAGTCCACTGGCTCCAACAGCTGATTGTTCCACAATTGGCCAATTTGAATATCTGTCCACGACTACCAGGTAATGATGTCCCTGGTAGGTGAAGTAATCTGCACAAATGCACTGGAATGGGTATTCCGGGCTCATCGGTGAAACAGGTGGGACATTTGGGTTTAATGGCGCATCACGGTTGCATTGTTGGCAGCTTGAACGAAGGGAAGATATGTCTGGAGTGATTCCTGGCCAGAATACAGATGTTTCGGCTCTAGCTGTCATGGATGTGACTCCCTGGTGGGCAGAATGTAGGGCGTCTAGCACTTCTTGCCTGAGTGAAGGTGAGATCACTACACGATCCTTGTACAAGATGACCCCATCAAGAGTTGATAGGCCCTCACGGTACTGGAAGTACTGTTTCAGTAGGTTCTGGTACCTCATGGCAGTGCTCCGGTATGCCCTGTTCTATGAGGTCGCTCAACTGCAGCATATTAGGATCGCTGGCTGTGGCTATACGAACTCTGTCCCAAGTCACCGATTTTAGGCCGAGTGCGTTCAGAGGTGTGACTGTATCTGAGACTATGCCTTCATCTATGCCGCATATCTAATAGTGCTGGAGCTTGGCGTCCGCACGTTTTGATTACTATCTCCAAGAACTGGGCGCTTGTTTTATATTTTGACATGAAAGGGGTTTGGAATGTTTAGGTGCGGCAAATTGCGTGCGTAAATTAATTTTCAGAAGCACATGTGTGATTTTTAACTCTATATGTATGTGTGTGTTTGAAAATAAAATAGCGAACAGGACAATATATATATTATATGGAAAAATGCGCGCATGAACAGTAATATTCTTAAGATTTTATTAAACTTGGAAAAGTAAAGG
>JAUZSX010310158.1:0-12334 GCA_034780655.1 Idiosepius hallami | reverse complement strand
TATATATATTATATACATATATATATACATACATATATATACATACACATCTATATATATACATACATCTATATACATACATATACATACATACATACATACATATACATACATATATATACATACATATACATACATACATATACATACATACATATACATACATATACATACATACATATACATACATATATATATACATACATATACATACATATATATATATATACATACATATACATACATATATATATATACATACATATACATACATATATATATATATACATACATATATATATATACATACATACATACATATATATATATACATACATACATACATATATACATAAATATATACATATACATATATATATCTGTGTGTATGTATATGCGCTTAGTATCTGGTAGCGCAGTTAAAACCACGACGACTGGAGGCCATCCTCTGTTGCAGCCTTCACCAGCCTTCAGTGCTAGTACATTGATAGGATTATACTCTTGTATTCAGGCCTTAAAATGTATTCGTCTTACTATTTTGGTACAGTTCAAAAGTACTGTAGAATAAAAGTAAAAAATATTAAAATATGTATCTGAGTTTTTCTCGTCTATGTTGTTCTGCTTATAATACCGTCTGCCTCTTACATATGAAACCAGAGCACAGAAGACTTCTGAACAAAGACGAAATCGCCATGTTGGATTTGATGAAAAGACGTTGAAAAACCCCACGGAAAAAAGTACGATTCCAGTATGTAACATATGTATGCTTTTTCAATAGAAGTAAACTATTATCTTATACAATAAAAAAACTCCCATTAATAAGAGATCTATATTCATTTTGTTTTATGCTTTCTTGATCATGATAGAGCTGTATGGGCTAGAGTCCAAAATGAATAGAAATGACAGTCATGGCAAATTAAATACTTGTTTCCTTTCCAAAATACATTCTTTATATTCAAATATTTCTGGAGCCATCTTTCTTTATTGGACCAGGCAAACAATACAAGATGATTCTTATTGAAACTACAGATGTCGAGCCATTTATTCCCTCACCTCTGAACACTTTTTAAAATTTTCTACTAAAAGCTGCATTTAATATGTTTACAGATTGGCTTGTAGAGGCATTTAAAATTATCGAGGATTCTTGAAACTTCAATATGTTATTCCTCTACATCTTATAAAATGACTGACCAATTTTGTTGTTATGGCCTTGTATAGGCATTTTGTTGTTATGGTCTTGTTCAGGCATTTTGTTGTTATGGTCTTGTACAGGCATTTAAAATTATCGAGGATTCTTGAAACTTCAATATGTTATTCCTGTACATCTTATAAAATAACTGACCAATTTTGTTGTTATGGCCTTGTATAGGCATTTTGTTGTTATGGTCTTGTACAGGCATTTTGTTGTTATGATCTTGTACAGGCATTTAAAATTATCGAGGATTCTTGAAATTTCATTGTTATTCCTATACGTCTTATAAAATGACTGACCAATTTTGTTGTTATGGCCTTGTATAGGCATTTTGTTGTTATTGCTTTATACAGGCATTTTGTTGTTATGGTTTTGTACAGGCATTTAAAATTATCGAGGATTCTTGAAATTTCATTATGTTATTCCTATACATCTTATAAAATGACTGACCAATTTTGTTGTTATGGCCTGGTTAGGTTCTCAACTTGTGTATTTAATATTCTTACAGAAAAAGCGAGCATACCTTTTGATAAACGTTATCATTATACTACACACATAGTATTTTAATAACACAAGTTGCACTATTCAATTCATAGCCAACGGAAATATCGGGATTTAGAACTTTCCCGTGGGTATTAGTCGACATGTCAACGTAGACGGATCAACTTGGATTCGAACCCGTGTACCATGGTTCTGGAGTCTGATTGCCTATCTACTTGGCCACTTCGACCGCCCCACTTTGAATAGGTCTAGAGTTTCATGAGTGTTCTTTCAATAAAAGTGCTCATACGAAAATATCTGGAAACTTATTAAAGGAACCTCGTATGTTTTCTGTTTGATTCAATCACACGCCTTATTGAAAAAGCTGTTATGGTTTCCTTAGGCACAATGAGGACAGAACACGATGTTAGGTTTAAACATGTATTTGAGAAATAAAGTAAGCAGTGGGGTTAGATTCACCGACCGCATTTACAAACTCCGGAATTGCAAACCATTTCTAGATCTTTTGATGTCCCCATTTACATATAGCTAAACACCTGTTTGAAGGTTTAATAAGTCCAAGACAGTAAAATCCAAAGTGATTATGGTCAACCTCGAGTCCATTAAGAGGAATGTTCACCCACAACAAAAACATAAATTGAATATTATGTTTGGTGCTTATGATGGTTTTACAAATGATGGAATCTGAGAGAAGATTGATTTTTTTTTCAAAGAATAAAACCAACTTTGGTATACAGCATGATGTCATTCAATTTGGATAGCACATCTTTTATGTATTGTATGGTTTATTCATTTTTGTAAATGGGTTTCAGTGACAACTAGTGAAAAAAGCATCCTGGGAAAACAAATTTATTCAATTTGGAAATAGATATTCAAATATTAGAACCCTCGAAAATAATTTAGTCTTATGAGGGGAATAATTGAATTAATAACAAAAAAAATTAATTTGATCATTCAAATGGCTTTTAGCGCGATCAGAGACATTTGGAAATAATTGAACATTTTTACTACTTTTATTGCTCGTATGCTGCTAACCAAGTATATATATATATTACTATGTATAGCTTTTAATATTCTAATGGGGGCTTCCAAAAGATGAGAAACGATGAGTTATTGTCTACTTCTTTTGTTATACTGGTCAGACAATGAACATTATGGGAAAGCAAGAACTAATCTTGTACTGATATCTCCGATCCTGCTTCGTATTCTTTTCACATTAAAAAAATGTCAACCCTTAGTATTTTCTTTCTTCTACAATAGAAAAAGGAAAAAAAATCACAATCAAGTAGGATGCACGGTGACAACCATGACGATAATTAATTGAGGCCGAAAACGTTCGATAAACTAGAGGAATTTATACGAACTCTAGACCCCATTATAAAGGATCTTGTAAGAAAACAAGAAAAAACTCAAAGAAAGATCACAAAAAGAATAATTAAGATCAACTTCAATAAAACATACATGAATAATACTATCAAGTAGATATTTGAGAGCTTGAATTGTTTTTCATGAATTGTTCCCAAAATTTTATAGTATGTCCTTTTAAAATGTCTCCACGTCCAGATTGCATTAAAAATTTTTTCTGCTAAAAGAAGCAGGCTTTAGTAGGGTGTATTCCAATTTCTGCTGTAGTTGTTCGAATTAATGTGAAATCGTAAAAATTGGCCAGTTATCTTATAAGATGTTTATAAAAAATATTCTGAATTTTCAAGAGTTTAAGACGATTTTAAATTCCTGTTAAAAAACAAATATGGAAACTTATTGAAGGCAGTTCGTTTATCAACTATTATCTATATGGAGATTAATATATAGAGTTATCCATTCGTCAAAGGCTTTGGAAAGACGGACATTGAGCTCTCTTAAAATAGAGTAGAAACAACATCCAGTAATTTTTATTGGTCAATTGCAGAAAATGTATAGAATTAATTAGTTTGACAATAATAAGTAACTGGAAAATAAAATCTAAATACTAACACAACCAATCTAATAATTCACAATTTACAGATATTAAAACATTCAATGAGAATTATAGGTGACCATATCTAACAATTTAAAAAAAAGAGAATGACACAAAGACTGATAAAAACGTTGTAACCTTGAAATAAAAATAAATGGAATGCACGACGGTGTTTTCCTTAACGATGGGACATTCATAATAATGCACAATTTATTTGTAACAAGAAACCAGAGAATTATAGACGTTCATACTTTAAATCATAATTTCAGAAGAGAGCGTTGTAAAAGGCTAGTCAAAATGATATAACTCTAAAAGACAGTAAACAGAATGCACTTGGCTGGTTTGCTTATCAACAAGGATCGCTGTCTGCAAGTCTAATTCCAAGCAAGACCAATAAGAAGTGATTGAATACTTATCAGCTCATCAGTTCTTTCTTAAAATGGTTTCCTTTGTACAAATCTTCTATGAACTATTGCAGGATTTTTGTATATAAAGATTTATTTTAGCTTTCGTTTCTATAGAATTAATTTTGATTACGGTTTCGTCCTATCATTTGACACTGCTGATTTTAATTATTCAAGCTATTATCTTTTTAGAGGCGTCTGACTGAGAAAAAGAAGTAATGAAAGATATAATACATTGAATCTACCATTAGAAAATATATGAATTGTTTAGTTTTTTTAATAATACGAAAACCAGAATGTTGTTAGTATAAGACAATATTTTTAATTTAAATTAATCAAGTTCCTTCATTCTTTTTTTGTTTAGTTAAACTAATACAATAAAATTCATTTTCTGATATTCATGAGCATAAGCGTCGATCAGGAAAAGTGGGGCAAACCCATCTCTCTTACACTTTGTGTACTTTAATTATTGGAGGTGTGTGTGGGAGGGAACCCAAGAGAGCTATTATTTGCCACATGTCAAATTCAGAAAAAAACAAGACAAAACCTTATAAAACCTAATAAAATTAATGTTTTCAGAGCAAACGTCTCTCATGGGACTATGTAATTACATAATAAAACTTGATAAATTAATACTATTTTCAGACTATTTTCACACCTCAGCCTGGCATTTAGATATTTATTCGTACTGAATATCAAGTTTAACTAAATTTAACATGCATTCATCGTGAGACTCCTCTTTTCGTACTCACCCCGAGTTCTAAAATCAACTTGCTTTTATGTTGCTTAAAAGTTATCTTATTAGCATATGAGCGAAGAGAGTTTGCGTTATCCTACGCGATCATTTGAAATCAAAGCTCCTGGGCGCCGCCATTTTGATTTTCTCTTGCCGCCATTTTGATTGTCTCTCGCCGCTCTTGACCGGACACAATTCGAGAGCGCTCTGAAATGAGTCATTTATAGTATTACTATTAAATTATTTCTGGTACAATAAGAGATGGTATGCTGTTGACACTTGCGTTGTTAACATGATTAGCATAGTTCAAAAAATTAGAAAAAACTGACTTACAGGTTGTGTTTTTAAGAAGGTTTAGTGAACGAGCGACAGAAGAAATCTTTAATAAAGGGGATGTCGACGTGACTCAGTGGATAAGCAGTAGGACTTCGGAATCGTAGTACGTGAGTTCAAATCAAAGCTTGTCCGTTTATGTTGACATGTCGACTAATACCCTTGGGAAAGGTAAGAATTCCTATATTCCCTCCAGCTATGGATTAAATAATGCAATTTGTTTTATTAAAAAAATACGTGAGTATAAAAGAATGTTTATTAAATTAAAACTAATTGTTCTCGACATTGAAATACCTAAAAGGTTGATATGCCGTAAAACAAACTAAATAAACAATATTTAATAAATTTTTTTATTGACTAAAAACGCCAGATTTTGGTAATCTAAAACAGATTATTCATTCATTTTTTAAGTCTGCGGTTTTTTAAGACTCTTAGGTGATAACATCTTAAAGATAAGCAAAAGTTATTTTCTGAAACGTAATCTAAATGTGATTTAGCCGTTTGAGTTTGTATATATAGACGGTGGGCACAGGAAAACTGAAGGATTTTAAAGTTAAATAACATTTACATAAGATATGGCGCTTTTTTGCAGAACAAGCAAATGGAGAAATATTTTTTGCTCTGGGAATTTACACCGGTTGTATGACAGCAATTTGATTGACTAGGGTTAGGGTTTAGGGTTAGGGTTTATGGTTTAGGGTTCGGCCAAATTTCTCCATTTGCTTGTTCTGCAAAAGCGCCTAAGATATTTGTTTAACTCTCTTGAATTTGTTATTAGTGTAAAGCTATTGAAATATAAAGCAGTAACTTACTCTTTCTCGTATTTTGTTTTAGTTATTCAGTGTTAAAGTTTAAATTAGTAACCTGCAACAAAAATGCAGAATTTTCCTAGCCTCTGCGTTCACCGGACTTAGTTGCTCCGGAATATTTATGAGGGTATTTTCAATGAAAGGTTTATTTGAACAATCCTTTAACAATTCTGTAGCTAAAAGAAAATAACCAAATTTAGGTGCATCTCTTGGAACCGGAAACATTAATTTTAGTTAGCATTTATAAATTTAGGATTATATTTCGACTATCGAACTTACTTTTATGAAGCCATATAGACAGATTGGGCAGCGACGGTAAAAGCTCAGGCTCTGAGATCGTATTACGCGAGTTAAAATCCCAGTCAAAACCATTGCATTCACATAAAACTGCCTCGGGCAGATGGGGCTTGTTAACTCGGGAGGGCAGCTCATCTAGGTGAAGGGTAACACCGAATGTAAAAAGCCCGGCTAAGAGCACGTAAAAATTGCCTCGTGCCAAACTTAGGTCGGTGCTCCCCATGTAAATATAATATAGACAGATTTAATTTTAATTTTAATCTCTAAAACATCTGTAATTATGAAATTGGAAGAAAATATATTTTAATCAAAGTTGTTTTTAATGTCACAGGGAAGAGAAGAATAGAAAAGAAAATAGGGAATATAATGAAATATCTTATTTGAATGAATGATAAGATTAAAATTATAGATTTTTTTCCACGGGTCACGACTATTTTAATTGGAAAAGGTTTGCTTGCATAGGAAATCAATACTACTTTTTTTGCAAGAAAAAACTATGCTTTTTAGAGAATTATTTCTTTATATATATTATAGTTTTGCTAATCTTCTTCCCGATTCTATTGTTTTTATTATGCTTATTCTATTGCTTTATCTTTTGTCTTTCTTTAGCTTAGCTTTTAATGGCTTGTTTTTTTTCTTGGTGGTGTGGGCTCACAAATTGGCTAACAAGAATAATTTTCAAACATTGAATCCGGAAATTATGTAATCTGTATATTGTATGAATTTTCTGTATATTTTAATCAAAAAAAAAAAAGAAAAAGCTTTTCTGATAAAAAGGAGGATGGACAATTTTTAATAAAAAGAGATAGAAGCATCGTTGACAAGAAGATAAAGAACCATTATTAAGGAAAAAAAAAGAAACCATTTGTGATAAAAAGAGAAACAGAAGAATATGTGGTAAAAAGAAAGAAGGGGCCATTTTTTGTAAAGGAAGAAAGAAACTAGTTTTGATAAAAAGAGAAACAGAAGAATATGTGGTAAAAAGAAAGAAGGGGCCAGGAAGAAAGAAACATTTTTGATTAAAAAATAAAATAGTTGCATTGATGTAAAGGATATTTCTGATACGAAAGATGCCGCTATGGGATTGTTCCAGGAACAAGTTTTCAGTTTCCGGCAATCTTTAGTGTCACTCGGATAAAACCAATCTTATATTGCATTGTTGCATGAATTCTTCCAGAGAGAATTTTCTTCTATTTAATCAGAAAAAAATGTTTCAAACAAAAACACAAACAGTTTATGAATGGAAAGAACAGTGGTGCAATGGATAAGTACTGTTTCTACAATAAACGAGCCTTGTTAAATAAGGTGTTTTTTTCTGTATAAAGACTTTTAATACAGATAGACCATCTACATGAAGCATCTACAGAGTGCAGGTTGGCAGGCCACACTCCTACATGAAGCGTCATATTCGTTCACTACTAGGGAAAACATGGCAGGATAAAGTGACTAATGAAGAAATGCTGAGAAGAACTAGCCTTCCATCAATGTCCCATATCCTAATTATTATGAACCTTAGGTGGCTCGGATATGTACATAGGATGTCCCACGATCGTTTGCCAAGGAAGCTTCTGTGCTTGAGGGCAAGAGAAACCAAAGTAGTCAAAGGCAGCGGTTTAAAGACACTGCTAAGTGAAACATGATGTTAGACATTCAAACAGGAAGGTGGCAAAGGTTGGCTGAAAACCGCGATCCCTGGAGGAGTCTAACTAGACGTATTTGAGACAGTCCTTGTCGAAATCGACAGACTGCAATGATTATGAGGATGATAAATACAAATAGAAGTTTACCTTTTTTTTAAAAATGGTCTTTCAGCACTGTCACACACTTTATCCATTTGTGTATAAGCTTCCATATTCTCTTGACGTATAAAAATCTTTGGATAGATCTCTCAGCTAGTAGCTCACAACACTATTGACTTCTTCTAACGACCAATTTATTGCCTCTCGTAAAAGCTTTAAAAGCACTAAACAGGAGAAATTTTGATTGGGAAAGGTCTGAGCTGTAAAGAAAATGGTGAACAGTTTCCGGTCCAGCTCGTTGATGGTCACCACGATTGAGCTGTTGTGTAAGGTGCCTTTTCATGATGCAAGATGATTATTTTATACTGTTGACCCCTGCATTTGTTCTTTATGTTTTTATTGGCTTGCTTCAGTAATTCACTGCAACTGTCACTATTTACTGTGCTGAAAGGATTCTCAGGGTGTAGCATTATGCTAAGATCAATTTCTTTTATCAGACTTTAGAAATAATAAAACAAACAAGAGATTTTTTAAAGAAAATGAAGCTGATAGCTGACCTTCAAGTAGCCAAGGTTAACTTGGACAAATTTGTGTGTTGTCCTAAGAGATAAACTCAAAGACCTTGCAATGTAATCCACTGTCACACTACTGTCAGACTAAACGAACTCATTGAAGGATTCAATATCACTTTTATAGGCATCAAGGTCTGTATTAATCCACAACACCCCTACGTCCGTCTTTAGCTGAATATAGTCAGTTGAAAAATGTGGCATCACACACAGTTGACATTCTCATATGAATCTTAACTGGTTTGTACTTTTAAAAACTAAATTTGTTTTGAAAACTGACTGCTGTTTAATCTTGGAGCATGTCTCTAAGTAGACCATTTTTATTAATCTCCTGTTTTTTTTCAAAGAGGAAAAAAAGTACAAGTAAAAAATCTAAGCTTCTATTTGTACTGGAAGTCCTTATACCGGAAACAATACTCATCTTATTTATAAATGACCTTCGTGTGGCGAAAATGTTTTGTGTACTTTTTTTTTCAGCTTCACTTCGTAGATACAAAGTAATATTTACTCTTTTAAATGGTATAAGTTAAAAAAAAAGTTTGCAAGAACTTATACCGGAAACAATACCCATCTTATTTATTGTTGTGGTCATCACTTGTTTTGGTCGAGTGTGGTGTAATACTATGTAGATATAAGAAACAAGATGACAGTCTTAAGAGTTAAAAAATATATTAACAAAAGATACATAAAAATGGCATACGGCCTGGTAGCATAGAGGCTCCTGGCTGCTAGCTGTAATCCTCTCTCTCTCTCCATCTCTCTCTGGGTGACGAGAGTGATTACATATATAGTGACAGGAAGAGTTCATCTTGAGAGGTGTGTTTCTCCCACCACATTTATTAAATGACCTTCGTAGATACAAGAACACAACAAAGTGATAATTTCCCTTTTAAATAGTATAAATAAATAAAAAAGTTTGCAAGACTACAAAAAGAATTCCATTTCGTTTTTTTCTTCGTTCGTTATGTATATTACGAGTCCAAACTATGTCTATGTATGGCATTGATGAAATCGGTTTCTCTAAACTTTCTTAGAAAATATTTTACCACTCACATTAGAGTTCTTTTAATATAATTTGATCTATTATATATAATGGGATTGAGATGCAGACTCTTTGAATCTCTTTATGGGGAATTATTTGATTTTGCTCCTGTTTTTTGTAGATAACTCTAATGAATTTCTGATGGAATTATTGTTGAAAGATACTATGATAATAATGATAATAATAATGAAATAATGATAATAATAATGATAATAATAATAATGATATTGATAATAATAATAATAATAATAATGATAATAATAATGATATTGATAATGATAATAATAATAATAATGATATTGATAATAATAATAATAATAATGATATTGATAATAATAATAATAATGATGATAATAATAATAATAATGATATAATAATAATGATAATAATAATAATAACCCACCACATTGAAAGAGGAGGGACTGCAGTCACTGACTGAAATGTATCCAGATGTACTGGGGTGTTAGAGGAAACTTATTGTAACTCAGTCTCCAGGAATTACCACCGGGCATTGGCAGGTGTGCAAAGTGGACGCAGCTGGGTGAAAACCCGGGAAGGAGTTGCACCGTACAGTCTTTGATTGGAATGGTGCAGAACTTTCTGGAAATCAGAGGAGATTTGTTGTCACTTTGTCTCCAACAGAATCCACTGGCTGCTGAGTGTGAGAGCGCCTGGTGATTGGTGTGAGATTCCACAATAATAATAAGAATTATTATTATTGAAAAGAGTGGAAAAGCAGAGGATAAGAAAGATGTGTATTTGTACATAAGTGAACGAGGAGGACTGCAATAAATTCAAATATGCTGGAACGCCAAAAGCGACTTATTATCACTCTGCCTTCAAGCGTTCGCTTGAAGACTCTATTAAAGCAAGTCGAAACGTAGAGAGATGTAGAATTATAAGGATGAGTGCAATACTCTACATAATGCTTGTAGAATCCATTTGTATTATTTCCCATTTCCGGCTCATATCCTAGGGGGATGATAAAAACCTTATTACTCTTTTCCGTTACGATTGGAAAAGTACAACTGGAACATTTTAACGGTTGAATGCTGTTTATCTAAAATCATTATTCGTTGACTAAAATATACAAAAGTTTTGATTATCCGTTAAAAAAAGAAATCAAATCCAGTTGCAAATCAAGCACAAGTTGATAGTTACAGAACACACAGAAAGATAACATTGGGTCTTTTAACGAGAAATTTTACTTACATTTCTTCCACCGTAAAAACTCAACGAAATAACAACAACAACAGCGTCCCGTTGTTATTAACATGAAACATATATTAAACGAATAAGTGAAAAACACATTTACATTACTTCTCTACAACGATAGTTAACAAACAGTTCAATAGTTGAGACAGTCACAGTTAGAAAGAATTCAACAGAGCCGACATAAACAAAACAAAAAAAACTCCTACGATTCTTTTCACGTAATACACATTTTGGTGGCCTCCTTCCATGGCACTTTTCACTACCCTATCCACTTGCCCACGGAACAAATTAATTTCCTTTTTGCCCTTATTTTTCTTGGACGACCCATGAGACCCCCTGCCACCGGCATTCTTACTCCTTTCACCTGCCCGTGTTCTCTCTCTCGTCACCACACGGTGTAGTCTCACTCTTTTTCACGTCCACATCCGTCACGTGCCGCTAACGTTCTGTCCCTCTCTTCTTTTCTCGTTCCACACCGGTGTTATCTGCCGGTGACATTCCCCTCTGTCTTTTATTCCGACTTCACGACCGTCAAATAATAGCACCAGCACCACAGGTCTATTACTTTGAATCAATTGTAAAATCTAGAATTAACAATAAGTATGTGATTCTATTTCTTTCATGAGGCTTTCACATAGGATTTCAGTCTGATCTTTCTGGTTACACATGCAAATCACTTATGGGTACATTACATTCCTTATTTTCAAATAATCATTCTTTAAAAGCTTTTTGTGCAAAAAGAAAAAAAAATGTCTGAAAAAAATTATTTCTCTAAGAATTGTTTTAACTCGCTTAATTATTCATTTGCTGATTTTAATTTTATTTTGATATGTTTATAAATATTTTTCGTCTTTTCAGCCAATCTTATGGCACGCCTGAGGGTGTATGTTTTTTCTTACTTAACTTTTTACAATATTTGGTAAAACGCTTTGAGTGATTTTTAACAACAGTAAGACAAACAAAACAAAAAACAAAAAAAACAACAACAAATAAACAAAGCACTATTCACACCTAAACAACAGTAAGACAAACAAAACAAAAAACAAAAAAGCAACAACAAATAAACAAAGCACTATTCACACCTAAATAAACAAATCAGTCAACCTTTTTTCTGTTTAGAATTAGATCAAATAAAATATTTTGACCTTAGCCGCCAGTATGAAAATATAAAAAAGTCTATGAATGGAATCAGCCCCCTACCCTTGAATTTCAAGTTTAAATGAAATTAACCAATCAAACAAAACACTATTTTTTGTTTTAAGTGAAAGAAAGCTCAAGTTAGACACTAAACAGGATTTAGGGTCTAAACATCACAAGCCAATAAGACTATCATTATATTGATAGATAGATAGCATTGGTGAATTATGAGAAGGAAGTGAGAAAAGAAAAAAGTTAAGAAAGAGAGGAAAACAGAAGGCAAAAGAAATGTTTTTATCTTAGGTGTAGATCACAGAATAAAAAAATCTAGAGTGATATGGACATTTGGACCCACAGTAGAATCTAACATTTTGAGATATGAATGCAAAAATTAAATTTTGAT
>JAUZSX010310147.1:0-12335 GCA_034780655.1 Idiosepius hallami | reverse complement strand
TAAATAAATATACATATATTTATATGTATATATTTATATAATATATATATTTATATATATATATATATTATATAGATATATATATTCCATATAAATATATATGTATATATATTATATAAATATATATATTTCATATAAATGTATATGTATTATATAAATAAATATATATATCATGTAAATATATAAGTATATATATATATATAAATGAAAAGGAGAAAACAATGGTATTAACACGTATCTATGTTTTTGCCCCCCCCCATCAGACACTTTCAGCTTTGTTGGCAAAAAAAAAAAGAAAAAAAAAGCTGCCATCTTTTCCCAGCTTCATTTCCGAATCCCTGGTTGCCATGGAAGCGACATCAGGTAAACGATATTTTCCGAAGAATGAAAACGTTTTTCGTGAGGAGGAAGGGCGGAGTAGATCGTCCAACGAGAGTGGGAGGCGAATGGAATGGTCAGAGGTGAGGGTGGGGGCAGAGAAAAGCTGCCTCAGCGACACCAGTTCGAGGAAAAGCCAAATTTTTCCGGAACAAAGAAAGAGTTCCGGTATCGTGACGAGCAGCCAGCATGGCCATCATCATTAGCATCATCATCATCATTTTAATCATCATCAACATTACCATCATCATCATTACCATCATCATCATTACCATCATTATCATCATCATAATCCCCATCATCATCCTCATCACCATCACCATCTTCACCATCACCATCATCATCATCACCATAACCACCATTATCATCATCACCATAACCACCACCATCATCATCATCATCACGATAGCCACCATTATCATCATCATCGCCATCGACATAATCATCACCATAACCACCACCATCATCCTCACCATCACCATAGCCACCATTATCATCATCATCGCCATCGTTCTTATCATCATCATCTCCATCATCATTATCACCACTAACACCATCATTACCATCACCACTATTACCATCATCGCCATCATCATCATCAACCACTGGAAAAGGCAGTCACTTAGCAATCATCAACTTCCTTATATAAACCTAGTAACGAAGAAGAAGACGAAGGCTCATTTAGTAAAGACGTCATTATTTAAAGATTCCTACTAAGTCAGTACTTCCCAAAGCCGAGTGTTAGAGGGTAGGCAAAAAAAGTAGATACATTTTTATGAAAAGTCAAAATAAAAAAGAATTCCAAGAGTAGGTTTATTTTTAAATTTTTAAAATACTAAAATAATCTTAGAGCGAAACTATTTTGTTCATTATCTGCACCAAATAACCTCCTTAGCCAACATTACAAAATTTGTTTTAAATTGCTTAACTTCGCTGATCTAACGCGAACTGGTGTCTCTAACGTGATTTGCCCCATCTTAGTTCTGAACTGGCTCTACGTTGCTTAACTTCGTTGATCTGGCGGGAACTGGTGTCTTGAACGAGATTTGACTCATCTTAGTACTGAACTGGCTCTATGTTGCTTAACTTAGGTCATTGTGTGGGAACCGGTATCTCCAACATGATTAAACTTATCTTAGTACTGAACAACCTCTACGTTGCTTAACTTCGTTGATCTGGCTTGAACCGGTGTCACTAACGTGATTTACCCCATCTTAGTTTTGAACTAGCTCTACGTTGCTTAACTTCGTTGATCTAGCTTAAACTGTGTCTCCAATATGGTTTGACCAATCTTAGTACTGAACTGGCTCTACGTTGCTTAACTTAGGTCATCTTGCGGAAACCAGTATCTCCAACATGATTAAACCTATTTTAGTACTAAACAGCCTCTACGATGCTTAACTTCGTTGATCTGGCGGGAACCGGTGTCTTTAACGAGATTTGACCCATCTTAATACTGAACTGGCTCTACGTTGCTTAATTTTGTTGATCTGGCTTGAACCGGTGTCTCCAACGTGGTTTGACCCCTCTTAGTACTGAACGGGCTCTACATTGCTTAACTTCGTTGATCTGGCTTGAACCAGTGTCTTCAACGTGGTTTGACCTATCTTAGTACTGAACGAGCTCTACGTTGGTTAACTTCGTTGATCTGGCTTGAACCGGTGTCTCCAACGTGGTTTGAACCATCTTAGTATTGAACTGGCTCTACGTTGCTTAACTTTGTTGATCTGGCTTGAACCGATGTCTCCAACGTGGTTTGCCCCATCTTAGTACTGAACAGGCTCTACATTGCTTAACTTCGTTGATCTGGCTTGAACCATTGTCTCCAACGTGGTTTGACCTATCTTAGTACTGAACGGGCTCTACATTGCTTAACTTCGTTGATCTGGCTGGAACTGGTGTCTCCAACGTGATCTGACCGTACTTTAGTTCTTGTTGTTGTGACCGCGGTATTTTCGGGCGTTTTGGTTTTTTTTATTTCGAATCATTCTTCGAAGGGTTTTTCGCCATCTGGTGTCGCTTGCAAAGCCAAAGCATAACTAAAACTGCCCACTCACTGCCCACTGGTTCACTTCCTTTACTGAGCACAGTAGCTGCTGCTGCTAATGGTAATGATTCGTTACGTAGCACAAATACTGTCCGTTGGTCGTCCATCTTTGTAAGCTGACCAATCCAGCAGTCCATTTAGCTCTCGCCAAATCATAAACAAAATAACAGCAACCATGGTCCAGACACGTTCCACACACCGGCTCCCGCTAGATCACTGAAGTTAAGCAACGCAGAGCCTGTTCAGTACTAAGAAGGGTGACCACTTAAGAATATCAATTGAAGTGCCAAGTCACGTTAGAGATACCGGTTTCCAAGAGATTACCAGAGTTAAGCAACGTAGAGCCTGTTCAGTACTAAGAAGGGTGACCACTTAAGAATATCAATTGAAGTGTCAAGTAATGTTAGAGATATCGGTTTCCACGAGATTACCGAAGTTAAGCAACGTAGAGCCTGTTCAGTACTAAGATGGGTGACCACTTAAGAATATCAATTGAAGTGTCAAGTCATGTTAGAGATATCGGTTTCCACGAGATTACCGAAGTTAAGCAACGTAGAGCCTGTTCAGTATAAAGATAGGTGACCACTTAAGAATATCAATTGAAGTGTCAAGTCATGTTAGAGATACCGGTTTCTACGAGATTACTGAAGTTAAGCAACGTAGAGCCTGTTCAGTACTAAGATAGGTCAAGTCATGTTGGAGTCACTGTTTCCCGCTAGATCACCGAAGTTAAGCAACGCAAAGAATATTCTTTTCAAAAAGAATATTCTTTTTACAAAAAGCATATTCTTAAAGAAAATAAAAAGGAACATGCTTTTAACAGAAAGCAAATTCTTTAAAAAAAAATACTCCTTAGAAATAAAAGCATATTCTATTTTACAAAGTATATTACTGAGAACAAAAAAGCCTATTCTTAAGCATATTCTTAAAGAATATTTCCAGTATATCAAAAGAACATAAAGCATATTTTAAAAAGAATATTCCTTGAAAAAAGCCTATTCTTAAGCATATGCTTGAAGAATATTTCCAGCATATCAAGAGAATATAAAGCATATTTTAAAAAGAATATTCCCTAGTAAAAAAGCTTATTCTTAAACATATGCTTGAAGAATATTTCCAGCATATCAAGAGAATATAAAGCATATTTTAAAAAGAATATTCTCGTCACAGCCCTATTAATAAGCATATTTTTTAAATTTGGTCTCACAAATATACTATATACAAGAATATTTAATAACTTTTTTTTGTTAAATATCAATGTAGAATTTATTACTTATTAAATTTGACATGCCCAGGAGAACTTAAGTGCAGCATAACAAAAGAAATGAAACAATGATATGATAGTTGCACTGAAATGTTTATTCGTTAATCCAACCATTTTTTAAAAATCTCCTTTTCCATTGTTTTTGTAATATTTCCTTTTTTTCTTATTATAATAAATGTTTTTTTGTTTCAACATTTGGCCTTGTGAAAAAGAGATGTCATCTACCAAGAATAAAAAATCACTTGTCACAGATAGAATTTATGAAATGGATTAAGTTTGATATTATCCTTTTATGAACACATATGTTTGTCACATCCTTTGTTATTAAAGATATGAAAATATTTTAAATAAAAGTATGTTGTCACTACTGCCCTACTAATATGTAAAGAATTAAAAGAAATTCAAAATAGTCAAGTTTGTTACGAGATAAATCATTAATAAAAGCATATTATCACCGCTCTATCAGTCTTTGGATATTTGATAATTTCACATTAACTTTTCAATCAATTTTTTTAGCACTTTATGGAAAAACAAATCTAAACACCCAAGTTATTTAGTTTAGATATTGACTCTAATGTAAATTAATAATCATAACCAGCTTGTAATATCTAGGTGACCATGGGATTGGAGTTAGATACATGATTAGATCAATGTTCTCAAGTTGTGCTTTGCTCTTTTGCCTCTGCATTGGAAAGTTTCTAGTTTTTTTTTTTAATTTCCTAGCTGCATTCTTTTGTAAGTATCTAAGGCACCAAGCAATGACCCTTTCCTTTCAATTAAAGGGTGGTTGGAAGTGTTGCTTTCAGATGAGGTGCTGTTAAATAAGTATTGATAGAGTTAATGAAAGAATTTGTTAGCAACTTTCTAGGTAAACAATCTTTTTTAGAACTTTTGTAGTTTTAAGCATTTTATTGGCTGAAATAGTCTCATCTAAAAATTACCAACTGTCAGGATTTAAACTTAAATGCATTTTTTATGAGAAGGTCTCTGGTTTAACTCTTATAAATTCCAAAGTAATGGGCTCTTTAGATTAATCTAAAGCACCAACAAACTTTTCCAACTTGACTCTGGAGTTAACTCCTGTATTATAAGCCATATTTTATGTTGTTTGCATTTTAAAAGTTTTGTCCATGCATAACAGATTAAATTGTAATTGGAAGGTGCATTGTCGTGAAGAACGAGGTGCATAGACAGTCAGCCAAACTAATCTCAAAAATAAAAACTGTGAAGGTTAGTATAACCAACAGGTATATTTATTTGTAGAGAAAAGTAAAAACATTGTAGCCACTGTAGAAGTCAAGATAGAAGTAGATTGAGAAAGAGGCACGTTATCTGGTCTCGTGGTAGAAAAGAAGTTAAAGATTTACTGGAAGTAAAAATTATGTGAAAAAACTAACTCTATAATTAAGTTATTCAAAGAGTGATAACTTAGTTTAGAATAAGCAGCTTGATAACACAAACTGTGTCTGAACTATGGGTAGAATAAGGGAGATAACTGGGGGTAGCAAGTTTAGAAGTCAGTGATTAGTGTGAATATGGTTACAAGGCTTGTAGTTCCTAATCACCTTATGTAGACTGGTGGATAAGTCGACCGAAACCTAGTGAAAAGCAACAGTTATATAGGATGAAAACCGAAAAAAAAAAAAAAATTTTGAGAAGCCTCATCTCAAAAAAGTTCCAAAAATAAATAAAATGACAAAAAATTAACAATTTCTGATTATAAAAATGATCATAAATTTTTGGTTGTATACTGAGTGATGTAATATAAAAATGCACCAACAATCTGAGGCTCTCTAACTATAACACTCTTCTAATTATACCCTCTCATGTTCCCTTTACGTAATGTTGGGGTAGGTCCACTTGCAGCAGTGAATAGGCTGTTGGACTTTGAAATTGCAACCTTCAAGTTCGAATCCAAATCGTTATTGAGAAAGGTATGAATCCTCATATCACCTCCAGCTATAGATTAAATAGTGCATAATAATTTATTTAAAACAAAAAAACTATGTGTTGGTAAAAAAGAACATTTATGAAAATCAAAAATGATTGTTATCTGCATTAAATCACCTAAAAGCATTGATATTCCGTAATACAAAATTATGTAATGCTGACGGTGTATGCACTTATGTTGTTTATTATTGCTTGTGATTTGATTTAGGAGACAAAGTATTTGCATATAATTGTAAGCCCAAGTGTATAAATCACTCTGGATTTTTCACTCTGCGATTTACACTTAGGGTGGAAGAAGAAGAAAAAAAAGCAGATGAACTCAGCTACTCTCCTGAACATCATACTACTTTTCTCGTGCATAGACGTTGCTCATTTGTGAGAATTTAACAACACAATCAATTAATCGATCGTAGTTTAGTTATTAAAGACAACAAAAAAAGTATCTATCATTTCTCTTGATCAGATAAATCCTTTTCAAATAAAGATATTCAAGACACTTTTCTTAACGTCAAAATTTGTTTTTTCCTCAATCAAAAATCACAAATCATGCGTTGCGTCTTTTACAGTTTTTTAGAAAGAGTTTCGCTATTGATTATATTTCCAATTATACCCTCTCATTATGCTCTTCAAATGCATGAATTTTTTGTCTTTTCTCTCCCATGAAGTGACATTTTGCTTATAAATCACATGGATTGCAGTCAATATTGTTGCAGTGAATAGTGGTCAGATTTGAAACAAAGCTGGCCAAAATTTAAATTCAGAAAAGTTAAGGAAAAATTTTTAAAAAATTGATTTTTCTACAAAATATTTTTTGGAAAATCCCCCACTGCTTTTACAGGCCATTAAAATTGAATTCATCAAAGAAAAATAATTTGATTTTTGAATTAAAGCTCTTTTGATTTTATGTTAGATTTGTCTCAATAAATTTTGTTTTTCAAAAAATTATAGCAGTTTTCTTAGAAAGAAAAAAATCTTAGAATTACAAAAATACAGTTTGAAAATGAATAAAAAAGAAGCATAAAAGCAGTCTGTAAAAGTGACTTTGTGCATATGTTTGGCTGAGAAATGATTTCTACTTTGCCAATTTTTGGTCTAGAGACTTTAAATTTGATATATGGAGTATTCAAACTTGTGGAAAAAAAATTGATGTGGTTTAAAACGGCTGCTAAAGGATCAAACTAGAAAAATAGGATTGTTGTGGGGTGGATCTATTGTGTTCCCATTAGTAATTGTGGTGTTAATATAACTGCAGTTTATTAAAATAATTTTCTGCTATCAAAAATTGTAAAGTTTCATGAGAAAGACAAAAATCTTTTGATTTACAAAAGAAAACTGATAAAATAGGCACAAAAGGAGTTTTAAAGCAACACTCAAATAATAATAATAGCAATAAATAAACATTAAAAAAGTGTTTGTAATATGAGTAAAAAAAACTAAAAAAAAATGTCAGCAAGTTACTTTAATTATTTTGTTAAGACTGTATCTGACTCATGTTTTATTTCTTAATTTATAATTATCATAAATACATTACATTCCTCTAATTATATTTTAATGCTGTCCAAGTCAGTGACATGTAAAACTTGGCTACTAAAATTAAATCAACTCTAGAGTCTCTTTAATTTTTTTATTCTAATTATTCCTTCCTTCTTTCTTTCTTTCTTTTTTTCTTTTTCTTTTTGTTTTTATACTTATTTGTTGTATTTTTCAAATGTTATCCATCGTTGGAAACTAACTTAAATTTTAAGACATTAACTGTTATTTCTTCTGCCACTTCTGCATAGATTTCACATTTTGGACAGAATGCCTTTAATAGACCATTAAAAAGTTGATATTAAGAAACTAAGCAAAAGAATAACTGCAAATTCAACTCAGTCTTGAACTGAACAATTTTTCAATTTTTGTGACAGTTTCTATTCAGAATTTATAAGTGTCTGAGTTTTTTAAGAACTTAAGGTTGTGAGAATTATAAGTATGAAGACAGGAACAACATTCCAAAAAATAGATGTACAATTTTTTAAGCCTCATCTCCAGGATTATGAAAGTCCAACCTAAGGTCAGTACAACAGTCACGCTGTTTTTTATTTTAACAAAGAAATGAAAAAAAAAAGAAAGTATTTTTTAAATTAATTTTCTGAAATTTGTGATTTAGAAAAAATGTTTCTGATTGTTTTTTGTCACTTGCTAAAAAAAAACTTATACAAACTGGAAAAAAATGTTTGAGATAAAAAAAATTAGGCATCTGTGATTTGCCATCAATAAAGTATGTCATTGCAAATATGGTTGCCAGATGAGATAAACAGCTTCCTTGGATATTAAATTTCTTAAATTGGTCCCAAATGAACTGAACCAATTTAGAATACACTTTTTAGAATTGCAGTCTGAAATTATTTCTAATTAGTTGTAGGACTTTATAATTGATTATTTTTCTGTATGCCATTTTAATGAAAAGTTAGATTTCAACTAATTTGTTAAGATATGAGGGTATTAACTCTGGACTTCCAAATAAATTTTTAGCTGGTGATCTTGATTAGTATTTGGATTCAGGATTTTTTTTGTTGTTAACTGGCATGCCAACCTCTGTGACAAGAATATTCTTGTTACAAGAATATTCTTGAAAAAAAAAAAGAATATTTTTTCTAGAAAAAAAAAAGCATATTTTTAAAAAGAATATTCTCACATAAAAAATCATATTCTTAAGCATATGTTTGAAAAATATTTCGAACATATCAAGAGAATATAAAGCATATTTTAAAAAGAATATTGTCGTCACAGCCCTAGTGATCATCAATGCCAAGAATCTTCATTTTTTTATTCTTTCAATAACAATAGTTATTGCCGTGTTTGGAGGACATAAGAGGATTTTATCCTTCCTTATCCTCCTCTGTGAACACTGTCTATGAGGCATAGACAGTGTTCACCACAGCCTCATGTTATACAGTCATGTATCTCATAAGCACCCACCCCACTGATCGCAGGATCCAATATTTGGATACGAGTGGGAGCTTATGATGATGATCGCAAACATGAACAAAACATCTTGGATTTCACCTCGTTTCTTCCAGTTCCAAACACTTTACTGACTAAAAAAAATAATAATAAAAAAGAATAAAAAATAAAACCCTTTGGAAAGGTATGGATCCCTACATTCCCTATGGATTAAATGAATAATAAATAGTGCATATTGTGCCATTAACAAAAATACATATGGACAAAAAAATGCGTTTTTTAAAATGATTGTTTGCGGCCATAAATGACCTAAAAAGGTTGATATGCCATAAAACTAAAGCAAAAAAAAAAAAACAACAAACAAACAAGCAAAAATATCTTATTAACAAGGGAGGTTATTCAGTATTTATTTGTGCTGAATTAATTCCCTTTACACCATGTTTTATTTTAATGTCATAAATTCAAATTGTGATTGTATACTAAGAACTTCGGAATCGTTCGACTCATATCCAAGTCAGTCTGTTATATTGATGTCCTAGCAAATACTTTAGAATATTTAGAAAGAACAAGTGTTTTGTAATTCAAACAATGCTAAACAAGGCTCCATTCACGGAACAGAAAAATGCTAAAAAAATTGAAATGAGAGCCTAAAAAAAAAAAAAAGGAGGAAATAAAGTTTCAATATGTGAGTCTATGCGTCTCCTCTATTCATATCAATACCTGGGATCATTGAATGATTGTAAATGTTGTAAAATGAAGAAATTAAACTTTTCATGGAAGAGATACAAAATTCTATTTTTATCACTCAATAAAAAGAGAATAAAAAAGAGAGAAATATTGGTTGTTATTTTAGCTTAGGTTTTGTTGTTTTGTTAGAAAGTCATTTAATCTTGAAATAATTTTTCTTGTACAAAATCAGGGTTAGTACCATTTAATCCATAGCTAGGGGTGGTGAGGGTGTTCTACCTAAACTGCAAATTTTGTAAATCATCAATTTTTAAACTTTAAAATCTACTGAAAATGAATTATCGTTGAAATTATTATTTTTTATTCAATTTATGTTGACAAGCAGAATCCAGAGAAATTCCTATAATAATTGTTTTTTTAAAAGAATGCATTACATTTTTTTCAAATCTAATCAGTAATTGCGTTGCCATACAGTTTCAAACATTGGCACATACGATTCATTTTTTTCAAACTTACACAATACTAGATCCTCTTAACTATTTGACTTTTTTAAGATTTAGAATAAAATTGACAAAGAGACAATTTGAAACCTTATACTTTGAAACAAAAATTAAAAAAAATTTTTTCCAATGAAAAAGGTTTTAATTATCTCCGTAGTAGAGGTAGTAGGTAATTTTTTATTGCCCCATTACTGTTTCTGATGATCTTTATTTGTGGCCCACATATGTTCTAATGTATAAGCATATGAATTATTATTATCTTTCACAAAAATCAAACAAAAAAATAACTTTAAATCATAGATTTCATTATTTCTTAATTCATTTTTAAGTAAAAAAAAACTTGATTGTCTGAATTTAATGAGTCTTGTACAAAATTTAGACCCCCGCTATTGAAAGTAAGGCTAAAAGAACCCCATAAAGTTGAGACAGACAAATCTGGCTTAGCTGACCACATCTGGAGAAAGGAGGCATATTATCTGCTTTTATTGGATGAAGTAACAATTATATAGAGAGAAAATTGATGAAAAGTGAAATGCCTAAAAGGGGCAGTTCAAACTTTTAACACATTGTGGACCCATCCACCTGAAATATACTCAAAAGCACAGCTCATTTTCTTTCTTTGTAGCACTTATTTCTCTTCAGTTCAAAACAAAGCACATTTATCTCTTTTTACCATTTGTTGAGTTATTTGTTCATTGTTGATTCCATAATAAAAATAAGTTTACTTGAGACAGTGGGTAGGCAGTTGAACTTTGGAATCCCCTTTACATTTAGGTAAAAATTCCCACATTTGCTTCATAAGGTATGGATTAGAAATAGCGCATATTGCATTGTTCCCCAAAAAACTAAGTGTGGATAGAAACGTTTATCAAAAATGGTTGTTCTCAGCATTGAATGGCATGTAAAGTTTGATATGTCATAAAACAAAGTAAGCAAGCAACCTAAATTTAGGATGAGTGGACATTAATCCAGTATAGTTTTTAGAGAGAGTGACACTTTATTTCAAATTTCTATATCCTCCAATAGTCAGAAATGTCAAGTGTCCCCATAAATTTACATCCTGTCTGTCTGAGAACAATTTTCTCCACTCTCGAATAACCAATCTTGGCAAGTGAGGTGCTAAAGGAAAGCACAAAATTTGTGGATGGTTCAATTTTTGTTTTCAAGGTTCATTTTGAAAAGATTTCTGATTTAAATTTGCAACTTAAAATCATTAAAATCATGAAAGTTGATTTCCATGGCTACGAACTAAAAACTCTGTTTACAATTTTCTATATTTTTTATTGTTTTTTTTTTTTAAATAATAGATTTTTATTAAGTAATAAAATTTTTTATCAGTTTTAACTTTAAAGGTGTAAGGTGTAAAGCTCTTACATAATTAAATACAGGATTTTATGCAAATTCTGCAGGGTAAAAATATTACATTTTTCATTATTCTGTTTACAATTTCATATGCATTTTTAAGTTTATGTTCATTAATTTTAATGAGCTAATACTGTTTATGATATTGATAACAATGTTAAATATTATCTGCACCCATATGAATTACATTAAATTCTACATGCAGGATAGACTTCAATGTAATCAAAATATCCCACGGTGAAAAATATTGGGAAAAGAATGCCTTATTTTCTTTTTTAGTTAAAAAATTGATTTTACAGGTGGCTTACATCTATCTGATTACTATAGGGTTTACCTGTTTAGAACTTATATTAACTTACAACCAGTAATAATGCATTTTAATGCACTGACAAAAAGTGTAAAGTTAAATGAAATTGTTATTGTGGACATAATCTGGTATCCCTAAATTGGACTCACCCACCCTAAATGGACTTGACAAGCCAAGCATGCCTGTCATGAGATCAAGTGTCTAACAGACACTACACCAGATTGTCCTGCCAGCCAAAAGCACGGTTCACTTTCACTTATTTCTTTTCTGTTCAATACAAAGCACATTTATATCATTTCATCATTTGTTAAGTTATTTTTTCATTGTTGGTTCCACAATTAAAATAATTTAATAAATTTTTAAATGTCAAAATCAATTTCAAAATAAAAGACAAAATATTGTGGGAAGAGGATATAAACGATAAATAACCACTCAGCTCCACAATTCGAAACACACAACCAAAATGCTAAATATCCATCTTGGATGATGGTCCAAGGGGACTGAAAAGGTTTTGAAAGAAATTGGGGGACCACATAAAACTACTAGACTCCAAAAAAAAAAGTCTTGCTTGAAAAAAAAAAAAAAAGAGAAAATAGAAAGAAAAATTTAGAAAAGAAGAAAAAAAATTATCTTTAATAAAATTCTAGAAAATGAAAATGAAAAATAAAAAGTCAAATTCTAAATAAAAATATGAAAAATAACAGGAAATCAAATCAAATCAAATATTGTAGGTAAGAATTAGTATTGAAATGATATCATTTACGAATATATATTTAATTATATGGAAAAATGCGCGCATGAAATGTAATATTCTTACGATTTTATTAAACCTGGAAAAGTAAAGGACAAGAAATTCAACCTTGAAAAGTAAAGGACAAGATATTCTAGTAGAGT
>JAUZSX010310136.1:0-12335 GCA_034780655.1 Idiosepius hallami | reverse complement strand
AATCGTTCGCTTATATGTTTATATATATATATATATATATATATATATATATATATATATATATGGGTGGCTGTGTGTGTGTGTGTGTGTGTTTGTGTGTGTGTGTGTGTTTGTGTATGTGTGTGTGTGTGTAATGTTAAGACACGTTTCATTAAAAAGAATTTTAATTTTTCTTTTCAATATTTTGAATTCAATTTTTCTTGTTTTCTTTTTAATGAAACGTGTCCGAAGAATGCTATTCTTCCTTAATATGTATATGTGTGTGTTTGTGTTTTTAAATGAACTGTTTAACATAGAATCTATATATCTTCATAAAGATCGATGTCCAAATAATGATTTATAATAAAAGAGATTTTTTCAAGTTAAAGAAAAAAACGAAAACCTAAAAAAAAACGTAAAATGTATTTGTGTCAAAATAAACAAAGAGAAAATTAAAGAGTAAATCATAAAAATGAGGATGGATGAACAGATGTAAGAAAAAACTCTCAAGTGTTTGCTGACAGCCACTTGTCACAGATGGTCGGGAACAAGCAGGAAAACAAAGTAAAAGTGTATTAAAAACAGAAGAAATTGCTTGACAATTGTATAGTTTGCTGCTTCATGGATTGGAGCATTACTAACTCTACTCCCGTATACTATTTTATAGAAGTGAAGCAGACACGTTTATTTTTTGTTTTACAGTATTTTTTGTTTAATGCATCAGAATTTCATAGTTAACCAACGCGCAATTAGTTTTTAAATTTATTTTATAGATAATTTTTAGAGAGAAAATATTTGTAGGACAAATGCAATTTTTAGAAACATTATTTTAAAATAAACAATATGCAAAGTATTCTGGTTATATTGAAATATTCCTCGGGGTGAAATATTTTAACTAAACCATATTTTTAAAAAGATTTCTGATTATCTTTGGTCAGAATCAAGATCCTTGAGAAATTACAAACATACAAAAAAATCAGTATTATTTAAAAATAATGGCTGGTAACTAATTTCAAAAATGTAAGAATTCCTTGGTTTAGTGTTAGCATTTTGGAATTGTAAAATAGGAGTTCAACTTGATCTGTTATATTTGCTTTTATATTAATATGAACAGAAAACGTATAAATCCTTTTATTCTTTTATTCATTTCATTTCTGCGTCAAAATATATCAACTGATCTATTAACAAAGATATTACGGAAGAAATGTGCTTCCAGAAATATTGTTTTCAGCATTGGATATCTGAAAGGTAGATACAGTGTAAAATAAAGAAAAACCAAGTAAACGAATGCAGCCACTAACCCATCCTCTTCGTCTGATCATTGGTCATAAGAAATAAGAACATCCGTTATAATAAAAGCTAAAACGAAGAAAAAAAGACCCAGTGGTTTCAATTTATTTATTTATTTGTCTCTTTATCCAATTTGATAAAAAGCCAAAGTCTTCACGCTCGGTAATCATTTGGGTCAGTTGTAAATGTGCTTCTATAATCAAATGTCATTCAAACATCGTAAATATCTGTATCGGTTTCATTGTTTGAATCGAAAAGAAAAAGTAAACCCGGGTAAATAGTATTGTAATAAAAAGTTTGTTTTTGTCAATAGAGATACGCGACTAAAAAAAGGGTGAAACGGGCTAGACACACGACTAAGACATTAAGGGTAACTAACCAAATATACTTCATTTTAAATAAAAAGAGAATAATTTTTGGCAAATTTTCGGATAATTTCTTCTTTTTTGTTGATTTTTCATTGTTAGTTTTTTTGTTTTTTTCTTGTTTCAATTTTTCCCTTTCTTTTTCTACCCCTTTTTCTATCGCCCGTTTACTTTTTATTCTTTCTCTGCCTCCCTCACTCTATTTGTTTGTTAGTTTTTTTCTTATCCTTATACAACTATCTTCTTTTTGTCGTTTATTTCTTTTATTCTTCTTTGTTCTCATTTTTCCTTTCTTTTTTTCATATCAATCTTCTTATTCTCCCCTTCCTCGTGTTTCTTCTATTCTGCTTCTTCTTCTCCATTCTATTTTGATTTAAATTTTTATAGTTTTTTCCTTCTTTCTTTTTTATTTCCATTTCTTCTTCATCTTCGATTGCATTTTTTCTCTTTTTCTTTTTGTTATTTTCCAAATATTTTTATTTTATATATTTTTTTTTCATTTTCTTTTGTTTAATCATCTTTAATTCTTCTTCTTCTTTATGCACTTTTTTTCTTCTTCATTTCCTTTTAATTTTTTCTACTGTTTTATTGGTTAATAATTTTTTTCTTTAAATCTAATTGTTTTTATTTATTTTCATTTTTTTTTATTTTCTCCATCATTTGCCATTTTTTATTGATTTAATCTCGTCATTCTTTTTCATTCCCTCCTCCTTTTACTTCCTACTTCTGCGTCCGCTTTTTGCAAGTAACTTCTTTTTTTTTTTTGTTTTTATTGCTATTGTTGTGATTGTCTATCTTATTCTTTGTTTCTCTTTCACTCTTCTATTTCTTTCCTTCTTCGTCTGTGTCTCTTCTCTTCTATTCTTTCAAGCCTTTATTCCTGGCTACAAGTGATCTTAAAAACAACTCAATTGTAACCGTATTTATATACATTTTATCTCTTTTTAATTAACATTTTCAATTTGTTTCACGTTCAGAGAAAAACTCTGGTTGACTTCACATTGATTAAAAAAAGGTTTACGACTCCTTCGACAAATACCTGTATGAGACGTATAAAATAACCCTATTTTTATGTAATTACAGACTAAACAAATCAATTCATGTTTGACAAATTCACTTATACCAAGAAAAAAGGATTTTAAGAAACTGTTTATAAACATATAATGCTTATAGAATAAGAAACATCAGTTCCAAATCATAACGATATTCATTGTACATATTTATTGCTTCAAACCTAAAGTTTTCTTTTTATTTACTGGCAGTCGTACAACAGGAATTAAATATCGTCACATTAAGTCCAGAATCAAGCTAGTAATCTGTGTTTTTGTGGTTATCGTTGCGTCCTCAATGGCCACGTGCTCAGAATGCGATCTTATGCCTAAGTGTATTATCGAAATAAAGAGTAATTTCTATCCTGATTTTAAGAATGAGGATCATAGGAAAAACTGATAAGTGAGTTAAATTCCAATCGTTCTCTTACAGTGAAAACTTCCAAGTTTTGTTCTTATTTAGTGGTTCCAAATCTAATCCAAATTCCTTATTTTAACATTCTACAACCGGTAAAGATGTTTTTTCCTTATTATTATTTTAGATGCCTATTTCGTCTATTGCTAGAGATTTCACCTTGTTAGCAATCAGCAGCTTTCTCTTGAGTGAGGGTGACAGCAATTGTCTACGAAATCTTCATTTATCACGATTTGCTTGTTTCTGGCCGTATATTTTACCTTCGTTCTTAAGTCTGAAATATGAAGTCATCACACAACGATACTCTCAAAAGATCGAGTGGCAATAAGTCTCCTTCAGAGAAAATAAAAGACAATCGATTGCCTTTAACGCCACCTCCTTGATCCTTAGTATTGGGACCTGTGCTGCTTTTATTTTGCTTTTCTTTCCGTTCATTTTATTATTATTATCTTAAATTATCTTATCTCTTAAATCAATGAGTGATATATATCTACACACTCTTTATTCATTTTTTTTATTTTTATGTGATGCTATTTTTATTTATTTATTAGTAAAAACAAGTTTGATGTTGTACTGACTGAGCTAAGACTAATAATATTAAATGAATGTTTTTCTCATGATATAAGACATTAAATATATATTTGAAATTATTAAATACGAGATTTATGAGTTTCATATCTCTTTTATAATAATGACCAATATGTATTTGATTTTTGTATCGTGCCTCCCACTGAAGAAATTAGGTTTATTATTTATTTATATTTATTTTAGGCAAATTTTTTATATGCAGTTGATTTTGATGGCTTGAGACATGCTGGTTGAATTGTTTTATATTCCAGTTATGATCGTATAAATACTTTTACCATCATTGAAGTTGTTAGTGGTATAACATAAACTGATGCTAAGATGCCACTTTTTTTAAAAAAAAACTACGTTGTGTAAACTACCTTCAAATAATGGAATTATAGCATCAAACTGAAACGTGTGTACAGGTGTTCTTTTCTCGTAATACATCATGTCAATACTTGCAACCTCAGCTTTTAAATATTTTCATCGTCTTTTTTTTAATCTATGAAGCGAAGAGATTTTTTTCTTTTGCTGTTGGGTGTCTTCATCGTGATGTCCTTCTTTCTTTGTTCTAAATTGACAAAATTCAACATAAAATGTTATAATCTAAAGTTTCTGAATCTTTCATTTATTCTAAGATACTCCATAAGTGTATTCTTTAGTTTAGAAAGTTTAGAAACAAAAGATTCTGATCAACAATATAGTTGCGTGCATAACTGAACTCCCCCTCAAAAAACAGTTTTTTTTTATATATCATTCAAACATGGTAGTGTTTGAATAATATGGTTAAATCTTACTCTTACTTGTTTCCACTTCTCAATTGTTTGCACCTTAACTGCTCATTTATTTCTCAAACAAATTACAGATTATGATCTATACCTTGAAATAAAAAAATATTTTTTGTTGATTAAAACAAAAGCTATTTAAAAAATTTAGTGTTCAAATCTATTCAACAAAACGTAAATAAACGCATTTTGATTGGCTGATATTCGTTTAACTTAAGTTATATTTTAAATACTTACCTGGCACAAGAATCAACGGTGATCAGCAAGGGCGTTCTCCCCTATCATTTCACTCCGATTGGGTTGACTTTAGCGATCGCCCCAAATGTGGAAGACCAGGGCATTGTAAAAGAGGGAAGCAGTGGGGAAGAGCAGAGCAGTGGGAAGGGGGAAGAATTGTGGAAGATTTATTTTTATACCAAAATTGGTTCTCATTGTTTCGTTATTTGATGAGAAATTAATGCATACACGGGTTCTGCAAGTTATCATTATTATTTTATATATATATTCATCTGTGTCATAGAGTAAAAAATTTACAAGCCTAGATAATTTCACTTAATAAAAAAAAATAATTTTGTATATATTTTTTTTTTTCGTGAGAACCCTGAATTTTATCAAATTAAAAGCAGAATATGTAGTTTTTGAATAATGTTATGTAGAATTTTAACAAATTTCACACTTTAAAACAAAAAAAGAAAAAACAATTATCAAAATATATTTTAAAAATATTGGCTATTTCTAATATCAATTTCCAATTAATTTTAGCTGCGCAAACTCCAGAGAATTATTTAAGGATTTTTTCTTTTTCTGTGCAGGTTTTCTGTCAGAGTTTCCTTCTCTTAGCCGGAAGTCTTACGAGTCCGTCGTCCCGAGTGGGTTTAACCGCGTCTGGGCACCAAACCAGGTATTTCTCGGCAGATACTTTTTAAACGCCTCCTTCTTCTTGTTTATTTTTACTTTGTTTTATTCACTGTTTATTTCATACTAATAATTGGTAGAATATCTTAGTAATACAAATCATGTAATTTCTCTAATACAAATATAAACTTTGCAGTTTATGTTTTTAAAATAATTTTTTATGTTATCTAAAAATAAATAAGAAATCAATATTTTCTGACCAATTTAACCTTATAACCTATACTTTTATTTAATCCCTTATATAGGGGATTCCGAATGCAAAGTTTTTATATTTTCTTTTCCATTCTATTATTAAAAGCATTCATTTTTTATCCATTGGATAAATTTAATTCTATTTACAACATTTGTATATTTAGAATTAATATTTTAATGGAAATAACTTCTGTTTACATTTATGTCTTATGATTTTGTTATCTATTTCTGGAAAGCTTTTAAAAATAACATTTTTTGTTTATATCTATGATATATGGTATGTTTTTATTATTGATTCCCAGAAACAAAGATTTCCTTAAAAAATAATCCCTCAAAATATTCATTTGACGATAGCCATGTTGATTGAACATGGTATTTGGAATATAGGTTTGAAAAGGATTAGACAAATGAACATCGCGTATATACAGCCATTTTTTAGAATTATATATTTTATTTGGAAAAAAAGATGTATTTTTTTTTAGGGTCAATATTCAACTTCATACTTTTTTCAAAGTTTATCTACTTATATCTAACGTGGTCCTTGATGAGGTTATATAAATATATATATATATATATGTGTGTGTGTGTGTGCGTGAGTGTGTGTGTGTGTTTGTTTGCTGATATATTAATTAAATTGGCCTCGAACGTGAAATCATGGTAAAATATTGGACTAAAAAATCGTTTTAAACTTTTCAAAATCAAATGATTTTTATTTTTTAAGCACTTTCGGGCATATGAGACTCGTTAACTCTAGATAGTAACTCCTCTGGGCTTTAGCATATCACTGATTCCAAAACCATGTGTAGATTTGAGCTGTTAACTCAGAGAACGTGCCTAATCGGACCGAAAGTCAACACTGATTACAAAAAAAAAACCTAGGAATCTGATGTGCATGTAAAACTGGCTTGGTGGTTAATTTGGCATGGTGTGCGACACAGAATTAGAGTATATGATATATATTGTCTTGTGGATTCGAGATCTTCAATAAAACATAAAAGGAAAAGATAATATCTTTTTCTATTAACAATTAATAATGTTGGTAAATAGAATATTTTTTTTACAATACTATATGATAGTTATTTGCTTAAAAGAAATTTTATTTTCTTAAAATTCGTAATTTCGAGTAAATTTTATTTTCTTGAAATCGTGATTTCCTGTCTGTATTAAAAATATTCATCTCTCTACCTACGCCTGTTTCATACTCAATATATACTTATATTCACTAGAATTGTTATTTCCGAAATCACGCTCAGAATTTATGTTTTACAAAACTAAAGCAATCTTGTCGATTAAGATGATTTAAGTGTGAATATATGTTTTTTTATCGTCATATGCCCAATTATTTGTATAAATTGGTTATAACATAAAAACATTATGCAGTCAACAAATTATAACAAATATAAATTTAAATAAAAAATCATAATAGAATTTTTTTTGCTTTAAATTGTGCTCTTCATTCGTAAAACTGTTGTGTATTTGTTTTTCTAAAAGATTACCTCCTTATCTATTTTTATAGTACGGTTAACATTTCATTATTGCAGTTAGCAGTTTATTCTCTTAAACTAAGTGCATTCTCAAAAAATGCTTACTTCATAAAATACATTGACGTGATAGTATTATTGATGCATAGTAAATAAATAACAACTCTTATCAATATAGGCCTTGAAGCGGAATGCAATGTTAAATTTGAAATCTTCTAAGATTTTTTTTAATCATTAATTTAAATAACCTTCTATCTTTGTTAGTTTGCCTTATTAGATTTCAAATCGAATATCGTTTACAAAACTTAAATAATAAAGAGTTGTTCAAAGATTTAAGCAATACGCTACAGTTGCTTATAAAAAAAAGAAAGAAAATGTTTTGTTAAGGTTGAACCTTTGCTACTTTCTTTCTTCAGAAGTAATTTTCATATGTATGTTCTAGACAAGAAGTTCTATCTGAAAGAAAATGAAATACTTTAAAAACCTATTCAATTTGATTGTCTGGAATGGGCGGTTTCATTTACATCAAAATCTTGAATACCACGAGTCTACCGAACTAAACAACATTAACATTAATACAAGATAAAGAAAAACAACTACTACGACTTCTATTGGCTAGGGAGGTTGTTGACGCTTGGGCCATGGAATCGTATTACACGAGTTCAAACCCCAGTCAAACCATTGCATTTACCGTTAGATGCGTCGGGCAGATGGGGCTAGTTATACTTATGAAGGTGAGCGGTAACATCAATTACAAAATTTCAAGGGGAATATAATGAGCACATAAAAATTGCATTGTCTTACTTGGGTTGGTGCTGGACCTCGTAGATATATACTGCTACAATTAGCCCATCTATTCTTACAATGAATATCATATGAACTCTTACGCCAATCATTATGCACTTCCACGCAGAGCGACCAACAGCTAGAATCAGAGTAAAAGTGAGTCACAAAATAAAGTTCATAACAATTCCCGCTTAATTCGAGTCAAAGACTGTATGGTGCCACATCTTCTCGGTTTTTAATCCATTTGGTTTTCACATCCACTATTGGCAAAATCTTTCTCCCTCCACTAACATAAACATCATCATCATTATGACCATCATAATGATTATCAGCTGCATTATCACCATCACCATCATCATAAAAGTCCTCTTACTATTTCTCCTCATCATCGTCATTATTATTACCACTATTTAAAGTTTTTATTTATATATACTTTGTCGAGCACTAATTAGGTTAGACACAAGGCTATTTATACGTGCGCATTATATCCTTGGGCTTTTGTGATCAGTGTTGCCTTTCACCTAAATTTGTTTGTTACTCTCCCGGGTTAACGAGCCCCATCTGCCGGAGACAACTTAAGGTAAAAACAATTGTTTTTGGCCGCGGATATGAATTCATGCAATATGATTCTAGAGACCAAGCTTTTACCAATTCCACCCCTCTAACCATGCCTTTAGTTGTTGCTACTGCATTAGAAGCTGTAGTTTAAGTTATTCTTTTTGTATTATTGTTATTTTACGAAAAGCATTGAATTTCTTTCACTGTAAAACTAATCTGAATTGCCGAACAGGTGTATAAATTATATTTGTTTGAGTGTATGCTTACGTTTATCAGTTATGTGATAGAAGAATATGAATAATATTTAACCTGTATCAGATGAAAATAATTCTGATTTTCCCATTCTATATCGATAAATCTATCGTCGTGTTGTTCTGGTAATTACCAATAGATTTTTATCTAACATTTTTTTATTTTTTACTTTTTGATCTTTTTTAATCCAAGAATTTTAGCATATTATTTCCCCGGAGAAAAGCGTGCTTTACTCGAAAATTGTTTTTTGAGCAACAAAAACAGTTATCGGCACTAAATTAACTTTCCTGCTAAAGTTATAGTACACATTCTATTTATATATTCCAAGAAGGAATGTCTTTCTTAAAACTAAGGTTAGAATAGCAGTATTTCTGTAGTAAAATATATCAATGACTTTTATCAGAAAGCAATGTATAGTACAATTCATAGATAATTAACATCTGAAGGCTTTCATATAATAATTATTGGCCTCTCTGAATAACTGCAAAGGTTTCGTTGCATTAAATCTTTAGTTAAATTCTAAATTTCAAGTTTAAAAGATTTATCTCGTAACTTTGCGTCCTTTTGCTAAATCTTTGCAACAACTGATATTGTGTTGTTGTTTTTTCTTAGAAAGAATTTATATACATTTAAATCCATCATTAAAGATTATATTGGGGCGGTCGAGGTGACCCAGTGGATAGACAATCGGACTTCGAAACTGTAGTACGCATTTTCGAATCCAAGTTGTTCCGTCTACTTTAACATATCCACAAATACTCTCGCGAAAGTAATGAACCCCCATCTTCCCTTCAGCTATGATTTAAATAGTGAAACTTGGGTTTAAAAAGAAACTGTGTGTGTATAAAAATAATGTTTACCTAAAGTAGTTTTTTTCGGCATTAAAATGACCTAAAAAGGTTGATATGCCGTTAAACACAAAACAAACAGAAGATGATATTTTAATTTTATTCGAAGTATTTAAGCCAAATTTTTATTTGTATCAAATGGGAAATTCAATCAATTAAATTATATGGAGAATACAGGTTTCATCTGTTTTTGGAAAAAGCAAAGACTATTTGAAATGACTGGGAACAGTACCAAGTTATCACTTACAGACTCGGGACTTTATAGATATGATATATTTCCGTTCTCTGCATCTTGTGGCTTCTTTGTATGGATAAGTATTCTTCTGGGCAGTTTTTCGAAGCCAGGTAACAATTAAAATACTCTAGCTATTGTATAATATAAATTTTGTCAAATGGCTGAAACAAGTTTCGAAATAAACGTGAGTTTATATTTCACATTAATGAGTTCTAATTTCTCGAGATTTTAAAACCAGTATTGTCTTTTCACCTAGATGCTATAAAACCCCATATAATGAAGGGCTTTTTGTGCGAATCATTCGAGCGCTCAATTTGAATATAAACCCATGTTTTACGACACCAAGGTCAGAGTATTTATTATACGCCCACAGTAGCTGCTTTGAGTCCGAGGTGGACTTAGCAAGCTCGAGTAATTTTCGAATATGTCCTAAGGAGACATCCTAGGCCGCTGTGAATGTAACAATAAAGAAGTTCCAATAATTTCAATAATGACAATGATGTATATTTACCTAGAAGGCTTACAAAAAAAAATCAATGTAGAATACTAGTCGCTTTAACTTACGCGTGCATAAATAAAATAATAGAATTTTTCTTTTTGCGTAAGGTTCCTATGCTTTATTGAATACGGCTTAGGGAAGAAGAAAATCTATGTGTATTACTAAAATTATACCCAATGGCAATCTTAGCTGCTTTTTTTTTCAATTGGTCTTGGTCTTTGTCAGGGGAAGTGACCATTGAATGGTATTACTTATTGATTGGTCCCTTTAAATAACCTGTTATGCCCTGAATCGAAATAGGCGGCCAAGCATTTCACAATGATTGATTAGAGTATCCAGTTCGGTCTCCACAAATTTCAGTGATACGTTTCTATGCCTGGGAATATTTTGCTGACAAATGGTAATCTATGCCCGTCACCTGTGCACGATATATCTTATTTTCACTGGCTGAAAATGCCCTTACTAATCTGTATGCTCTTCTATTACATTTCTATTAAAAACATATGTATTTCTAAAGAGTGCACAGAAATTAACTTGTTTTATTTAATACATTAAAATAATGGTAATGAAAATATAAATACCCATTATTGGACTATTCCAAAATAAATCTAATAAGAAGAGTAGAAATCTCTTGTAGGTGAACATTTAAAGGCAACTAGCAGTCTAATAGAAGACGAAACTCTGACTTGCGTTTCTGGTTGGTTTACAAGCAGATAGATTTCCCCTAGTCTTTCTCCTTTGTATATTTTAATATATTTCCTGTCTTAAACTACACCGAGTTTTGTCCAATCTCTCAAACGGGTACTCGCAACTATAATTAATGTAAATTTTATAAAATACTTTATATTATCTTATATTCTATATTTTCATAATGCTTAATAAGTGGTAGTCTACATATATGAACCAATCCTATTTTTATAAATTTTAACATTTTATATGAGTATTTTATATATACTGTGTTCAATAAAAAGATTGCCTCAATTATTCCAATTAAAACAAATATTGAGCACAGGGATTGCGACTCTTTCTCTTAAAACAAGTATGCTACAGAAAAAGCAAAAAACAAAAAAAAAAAAACAAATTTGCTTCCCAATGCAACACTGGGTGTAAAGGTTAATGAAGTATCTATTGGGTATGAAATAAAGTATTGTGATAATATATTTACCTGGTGAGCAGCACCAACCAAGTTTGGCACAAGGCAATTTTTTGAAGCTGAATGCAATGTTTTTGACTGGGATCTGAACTGGCGTACTACGATTCCAAAGCACGAGCTTTTACCAATGCTCCCCCTTCGCTGCCCAATCTTTCCCAATAAAGTTTTGTGATAGATTGATAAAATAACAACATTAAACGAGCCAGATATGACGTCAGAATTGGATAGGGTAACCCTTTAAAACCTTAAGGGCCGATACATTGGCCCTGGTGGCATAAAGGAAAATAAGACACACCAATATTTTGACCCTAATATGTTATACCAATATAACAGCTCTGGGTAACTAATTGATAATTTTGATAAGTTAGGGTCCAAAGGGGTTTGCATGTCTCTGTCAAAAATGTCGAAGAGTGAACGATCAAAATTCTAAAGCGAGTCATATATTGGTCGTTAGTGCCAAATTATATCAATGTCGCGAAACGGGAGCAGAAGGTTAATTTTCTTGTCACGGTTTCAGTGCAATATTTGCTCCTATAAATAAATGATAGAAACAAAATGACTGCCAAACATAAGTTTGGTTTGTAACTATGCCAACAATATGAGTTTGAGTTTGGGCCAAGCGGAACAGATTGGTGCAATGGTAATTTAGCTCTTTTGTAATTTCGTCGATCTATATATGATATTTACTTGGTGAGCACAACCCAACTGTGACACAAGGCCATTTTTAAGTGCTCTTACCCGGGCTTTTTACATTCGGTGTTACCCTTCACCTTGATGAGCTGCTTTCCCGGGCTAACGAGCCCCATCTGCCCAAGGCAGCTAAAATTAATACAATAGTTTTGACTGGGGTTTGAACTTGTGTAATACGATTTCAGAGCCCGAGCTTTTACCATTGCTCTCCCGTCACTGTGTCGATCTATATAAATACATATGTATGCATGTATCTATATGTCACTCTCCACTTAT
>JAUZSX010310127.1:0-12335 GCA_034780655.1 Idiosepius hallami | reverse complement strand
CCTCATCTCAAACGTAGTGTAGAAACATCAAAAACCTACTAAGATGAGGACAAAAGTCCGAATAATAAAGTTAATACATAAACAAATAGCAATTTAGGACAAACAAAAGGATAAATAATAATAGAGGTTTGAGCAGATAAAAATTGATATCTCACAAACTTCAAAAATTAAAACGTGCTCTTGAAGCTATGATAAACTTATATTCTAAAAATAAACCTAAATAGTAAATTCTATAGTTATCAGGGGAAACAGTTAATTGTTCAGGTTTCATTTATCAAATGACAACTTTATCAGACTTGGGAAAAGTGAGATTGGAAAGGATTTAAAACATTTGTTAAGTTAGAATCCATTTTTTTCCCTATTTTTTTTTTTTTTTTTTTTTTTACCGTCCTGGTTTAAAAAAAAAGATAAAGTATATTTTCCTTTTGAACTTTTATTTTTTTTTTTTAATTCTGATCAAAAGATCTAAGCATTTGCTTAGATTCATAAAAAAAAAAAGAATAAAGGCTCAAAAAAGGTACTAATCAGCTTAAAATGATAAAAACTAGTTCTAGAGATTATGCTTTTTTAGAGGTGTCATGTAAGACTTTTCACAGAGCTGTATACATTTGAATGTAATCAGGTGAATACATAATTAAAATGAAATAAATAATTGAATAATAAACAATTTCTTCTATTTTTCTGCTGCAATAATTCATCAAGCCAATGTTTTGATTTTTCTTTTTCTTTATTTCAACTGTCTAGTATTGAACTTGCTACTATCTCCTTCCCACACATTCAGAGCATATATCCACATTTAATAAAATACCGATCTCTAGTAATTGTAACAGCTTTTTTTCTCTTCTTTTACTCCACACTTATCTCTTTCACTTTGTTTACCTGCATTTATTGCAATTTGATATTTGCTTGAAAATTCATTTTCTGTCCAACCAGATTTTAAAAAACAATACCTACTACACCAGTTGTTTTTGTTTTTTACTAAAAGTATTGCCCGAGTTAAAGTATTAGATTTCACTATCAATTAACATGTATTTACTATACATAGCTTTTCAAAGAAGTAAAAACAAAATTAAAATTTTTCCTAATGATTTGATACAAGCTTAAATATAAAGCATACATTGTTAGAACCGATTAATATAGAAGCTTCTACAGGCTTGTCTCTTTAACAAAGTAATTAATCCAAAATTATTATAAAGTTAGATTCAGAAATTGTTGCCATTTAACAGTTTACCAATTAAAACTTAACCTTGTTAGATAAGTTGATATTAAGTTTGTTAAAATGAAAACAGTTTACAGTCTTGTAATTACATTAAAACAAAATACTCGCTACTTGTCTTTCTAACCATAAGTAGAATTACTTATTATTTACAATTGACAAAAAATTTAAATAAAGCCTTTAATCAGAAAATCCTCCAAAAAGTATGAAGCCCACTAAGCCAACCTAACCTTTGTTTTATTTTTGAATAGAATGGTAAGATTCTTTATTCCCTTGGTTTAAATAAGCTCAATATCTTGGACTTTTTTCTTCTATTATGAAAAATTGATTTTTTATAAAAATGATTTTATTCTGATTATGGAGTTAAAAAAAAACAAAAAAACTAACGTTTGATAGAAAAAAATAAAAAATAAATAAATCTTTTTTTGCATAGAGATCATATGGCATTTTTTTTTTTTATTATTATTTTAAAAAAATGTTTTACTACTTTCAGAATGAACGGACTTGTTGTTGATGATTCTGTTTGGCTACACCGACCAAGGTTTGAAGAAGCAGAATCTGCTTTTCAACATTATCTTATCCATGGCAAGGTTTCAAATCATGTAAGTAACAATATACTCTGCAAACAACTTGGGACTTTTTTTATGCCTTTACCTAGCTAATTTGTATTCTTCACCTTTTAAACTATGAATTGGTTTTACACTTATTGCATAAATAATGCATCCCCGTTTATGGCATGTGAGATACATTTTATAAAGAATTGAGAAAATAGGGAGTTTCTCTCTCGCACACATATGAGGGCTGCAGTGGTAAAAGCTTGAACTCTGAAATCATATTATACAAGTTCAAATCCAATATATAACAAATATGTTCATTTTCAGCTGCTTTGGGTGGATGAACTCAGGTGTAAGGATAACACTAATTCCAATAATCCAGGTAGATTAGTCCTGTCAACTTTATGAAAGTAACTCATATATGTGAAAGGCAACACTGCTTACAAAAAAGCACTGGAGCACGTAAAACTGGCCTTGTGCCTAACCTGGTTTGGTGGTCGACCAGGTATATATCAAACACATATGAGGGCCATTCCAAAAGTAATGCATCAACAAATATAGAAGTGATGAAATCTGATACATTTCAGCAGAAAAAAAAAGAGGAAATGTTACTTTTGGAACGTTTCTTCTGTATGTTAATACATGGCATGCATTTTAAATTTAGATTTCTGTATACAGTTCTTATGATTTAGTTTTATACAATACATTTATTAATTTTAATAATAAAAAAAAAGGCAAACAGATGAATTTAAGAAATATGTATTTTCTTCTTTCTGAGAAACACTGGTCAATAGAAACCTATTTATATTATATGAAGTGTTTCATAGCCTGGGTTTTGAGTAATTTCATACATTCTGCACTGAGTATAGTGTAGAGAATTCTTTTTAACACCATGGTTTTAGATTTGAAAACCATTCTAAACCATCTCAATCTAATGTGTTGTATTGTTTTCACTAGTTGTAGTTTATAATGGTTTCAATTTTTATAATTGTAAAATTAAGTACCACATTTGATAATATTTGATTATTACTTATGTTAACAATTAAAAAAAAAAACATTATTAAAAAGATTATAAAACTCTAACATTAAATCAATTTTTGAGAAATTTCTGAAGTAAACATAAAAAAACATCATAAAAAATAAACATTTTTAAACTCCTTTTGCTTGTTGAAAGTTTAAATTATATATTTGTAGAAATTACACTTTTTTTTTTTTCATTCTTTCTGAAGGTCTTTGGATTTCTTTTATCTTCGAATCTGTTGTTGTAAGATTAATTTGAATCCTTTCTTCTAAGATAAATCCACTTTTGGGAACTTTGTCTTTATTTATTCTATTCGTCCGAGCCCAAATACACATTCCAGATTCTTGCTTTCAATGTCTGTACTTGATTTAGCTTAGTTTTTGATGAGCCTGAATTCTTGTGAGATTATTTTTTCTTTCTTTTGAGTTTCTGAAATAGTTATTAAAGCAAGTTAGTAGCATTAACATTCCAGAAACAGTCTGTATTATACTTTAGTAACCTTACTCCAGTATTAAGTTGTATACACTAGGTAGAAAGAAATAATAATTTTATACCCTTCTAGTAAATGAAATTAAATCCAATAGCCACTGGTCACTTGTTTAGCAAGGTTATTTAATTAATCTAATATATGCAGTATTGAATGTCAGCATTGACATCTGGATTTTACTTTTATTTATACTTTACTATTATTTAAAAAAACAAACTTTTTTTAAATCAATAGAATGATTTGAAAGTAATATCATTTTTTTTAAAACACTTATAGTTGATATAATTTCTATATAAAAAAAAGAAATAGAAATATTGCCCGTCTTTGCCTGACGCCAGGGACTTGCCACTAAGATAATTAGGAAAGTTTCATAGGAAGCCTTATATAAAAAGATACTCAATGCTTTTTTTTTTTTTTTTTTTTTAAATACTAATTTTTCATTTCTTATCCTTTTTATGCTAAATTCATTTTTAAATTTACACTTGTTAAAGAAAAAAAAATTTTTTTCAAACACGCTTGAGTTATTTTTTCTTAAATTTTGAAAACGCTTCTCTGTTATTTATCTTTAATTTAAAAACGCTTCTTCGTAACTTCTGTATTAAAAAAAATATTTTTCAAGCAACAATCTCTACTCCTATGCTGTTAAAATTATTTACACGGTCAAGTCGCGTTGTAGACACCGGTTCCCATCAGATCACCAAAGTTAAGCAACATCGAACCTGGTCATTAGTAAGATGGGTGACCAATTAAGAATATCAGTGTTACAGTTCAATTTCTTGTTTTCTTCTGGAAATGTAGCGTCTGCTCATAATAAACCAAAAATTTGAAACCGGATGTAGAACCCAATCAAATACTACGATCTCATTCATATAGGTATATAGATATGTTTTATGAGGTTTTATTGTAAGATTCTATGTGGATTCTATAATTCACAACAAATTCATTTCAATTTCAGTCATTTGTGAGGAGGTATACCATGTGAGACGTGCTGTTCACTGAAAGCATGGAAGTGTATTTTAAGTACCCCCACCCCCTCCCTCACCCCCCAAAAAACTTAATATTGCTGATAAATACCTAAAAGGATAAAGGGAAAATCATCTGATCTGGTAAGACTAAGATCATAATTAGAAACTGCAGCACATGTTAAGCGAGAATCACTTATTCAATAGACAAAGTATAGAGATAAATATGATAAGGAATAGAATAAAGTAGTTAAAAAAAGACAAAAGATAGATTAGAAAAGGTAGTGAAATTGATATATGAGCATAAATAATATTAATACTAACAGTATTAGTAATTTTACTAATACTTCTTTCTAGTTAAAACCTGATTGTCAAAAAGATTTCACACAGGATTGTTAAAGTGGCTTGATATGATTAGACGATGGTTTATAAATTTCTATGTGTCAATCTTTTAGAATTTGTTAGTTCAATACTCAATGTAGGTACAAGTACCACAAACAAAAGCACAAGATTAGTTGGAATTGTCCGAGTAAGTATATTAGAATGAACTAGTTTTAAACTTTATGAATTAAAATGATTGTTTCAAGTTAAAGCTGGCTTTTATATAAGTTTTTTAAAAAAAAGAAATATCTTAACATAGAATTTTTTACATAAGATAACTACTTGTTAAACAGTCTTTGTTAGAAAGTGATGCCAGAAATAATTAAGATATAAGTTCAAATAAGCAGATCACTCAAAAGGTCTGTTTTAAATGCAAAAATTTCTAGATTTACTTCAGATCATCAAAATTCAATAAAAAATTTTAAATTGAATTAATTTTTTAACATTTCCTTCATCAAAATAAATAAGAATTTTAATCTGGATGATTTTGACATTTGAATTGAAGAAAGGTGATTTGAAATTCATTTTTTGTTACAGCTCTAGGAAAATAAAGATAAAGGACCAAAATTGTTTACTATGACACTTTTAATTGTTATGGCTGTTGCAGATTCAGCTGCTGAATGTAACAATTAGCTCTAAATCAAGTGGTTTATATTTTTGTAGGAAGACAAAGACTCCAGTTCATTAGTTAAGGACATTCTACAGATTCGGCAACATATCCAAACTGCTATGAACAACACAGTGAGTTTTAGAAATAATTATTCCATTGGTCCTCATCATCCACCTTGTAGTACCAATACCCACCAGTTTTTGTTGTTGGTTATTTTATTCATTTTTTTTTTTTGTTGTTGTTTCCTGTGCTTTGCAGCCACAGTCAGCTGTTTCTAAAATTGTTTTTACCGTGCTTTTTTTTTTTTTTTCTTTCTTCTTTGCACAGTTTTTCTTTGTTTTGTTTTTGTGTAGCATTTTCAGATTCAAGTTCAACAATTGTCTTCTTCCTCATTCAAATAGTCTGTAAGCATCTTTAGATACTTCTGGTGTGGTTTTCTTTAACTTCACTCCTTATCACTACAAAAGATACATAAAAAGTTATTCAAACAATTTCATTAAACCAAAAATTTATGAAAATACTAGGTCTTTGTCTCCTAAATGTAAAAAACAAAAACTGCCATTTAAAAATTTCATAATTAATTTCAAAAGTGAATTCATTCGATGGTATTGAACACTCTTTGGCATGCTAATCCTCTCTCTCCCACTCTTTCTCTATGTATGTGTACATGTAATATAATTTATTGTATGTCTCTCTTAAAACCATGTATAATAAATTATCTTTAAAATGCATTTTTTTTCTTTATTAAACCTAATCTTTAGCATCAATGACAGATCTATCCACATATTTTAAAACTTTTGAAAAAATAATAGAATTTACTTAAAAAGCATTACAGTTGATTGTTTTTGTTTTCCTTTTTAATCTTGATCCTAATTACATGTTAGCTTTAAATGGTCATCCCTAAATATATAATTAGAAAACCATGTTATAAAATTAACAATATTTTGTTCCTTTGTAATATGAATATTTTATTTTTATTGCATGTTACTTTAAAATATGTTAGATTTGTTTTTCACTCAATTTGGGGTAAAATATTTCTAAGGTAAGTTTTTTTTCTGCACATTCAAAACTAGCTTTTTAAGATAAAAATATCTATTAATGCTTTGCTCTAGAGCATTTATGTTTGATTATATATAATGTTCTAAATTGTTATATATGTGTGTATTTATTTGTTCATATTTCCTTGCTCTGTGTTATAGTTCAATAATTTCTAAAGTAGTATGGTTTTTGTTATTTAATTTTTTAATGCTTTTAGAACCTTCTAATTTTGAGAAAAAAACAGTTATTTAAACTTTTATTCTAATGTTCATTCTTATATAAATGACATTTGACTTATGATCTTCTTCAGATGTCTCTTTTCAATCAAAACAATCTTCCATGTCAAACTAAAGTCCCTTCATAAAATTGCAAATCAACTCTTCAATCTACAGAGATACATTAATCTTTCTTCTACAACTAGCATTAATGTAGATCTGTGTTAATTGTCTATATGCAACCAATCAAACTTGTAACTTCCAGATGATTGTTAACTAATGCTTTTACCAGATGTTCTATACTACTGTGAAATGTGTATAATTCAATGAATATAGACTAAAAGTTTGGATCATCCAATTACTGTCAAATCTCATTTAAATTATTTATACTAATGAGTAATCCTTGTTTTAAGAAAAAAAAATTTTTTTTGTAACTTTTGGATTATTGTTACATGAATGTAAAAAGAAAAATAACTTGTAGTCTTTTTATGAGAAAAAAGAATAAAAGTATTTTTTAAAGCTGGAATGACTAATTATATGCTAATGCCAATAAATGGGTTTGAAATTTTATTTAGTGGATCATCTGTTTACTTTGTTTTGAATGATTTTGAATTAACTCAGTAATTATTGAGGACTGCCATTTTTCAAAACAAAAAAAAAGCCTTATTCAATGGCTTTTGTGGGTGCAAACTTTTTTGACTCAAAATCAATATAAGATTTACTGATCGTTCTTCAACTCTCATTCAATCTGTAATATTGTATTTTTACAGTTATAGTCTATTTTCTAGTTTCCTATGCAAAAATGCCTGCTATGTTAAGTGAGGTTTGGATGAATGTGTTCAACCAGTGCTCCTGTTTTAATCTAAACCTTATATTTTATCTAGACTTGTATTAATATAGGCTTCTTTGGCCACAATTGAAATGATTATAAAGAACAAAAATAACCTCTAAGCAATGTAGTGCAATAAATTTTAAAATGGAGTATTTACAAGAGTTGTTCCAAAAGTAATGCCTGTCCAAATGAATCCGGGTATTGCAAATAACATTATGGTGATTGGACTTATGCATTCATGACCTGAAAGTTTATTTCTCTCTGCAGATATTGACAGTGTAAGACTCTAAGAAAGCAATCCTCTATTATAAATGTGTGTCAGAAAAAGATGCATCAGTGAATTCTTCTATGCTGAAAAAATTAAACTGATTAAAATTCAATGTTGCTGTTGAAGGATTAAAAAAAACAAATACAGTTGATTTCAGCGCAGTTAGATGGGTTTGTCAATTTTAGTTGACACAGATGTGAGTGACAAAGCATGCCCTGGATATGAAAATGGTTCACCTGGTTCATTGCTGTCAAAAGTAAATTAAGAATGGTGGTGATTATGAAGAAAAATAAATTCTGGAGTACCGAAATATTGCTTGTTTTAATGATACCATTTCTGTCTTTGTAGCTTTTCAACTTTTACAAAATAGGAAGCACTACATTTGGAACAATTCTTACATGATATAAGATGGGTTACTATTTGAAATAATATATATGGTATCTTGAACAATGATAATTTTGTCAAAGAAACAGGTCTTCCTTTTCTTTTCAAACTTTTGTTTGCTTAAAAATACAATTCGCCATCTTTTTAGGAATATGAACATCTCTGAGTATTTAAAAAAACATTAATGTATTTGCTTGAATATCTTTAAAATGGTACTAAATTGTCACTGGCTATTGAATATAGGTTTGTTAGTATAATAAATCAATTAAGATAAGTGTTAAAGATATTTTCTTTACGATTATGAATTGTGACTTGAAAGTAGTCTTTTTCATTTAGCTTTTTTTTTTGCATTCAAGTTTAGTCTCTTTTGTAAATTAATAATAAAAAAAGATTGTTTGTAAAAATTATTTTTTAGATATCAAAAACTTTCTAGAAATTATTTGGGAAGTTGAATCAAGAACATCTCACTGTATAATTGTAAAGGTCTTTTTTTTTCTTTTAACTAATGCAAAGTTTTTGTCAATAGCATTTATAGATATAATTATAATTATTGTAAGATTCTCATTTATGCATTTTGCAAACCAAAATCTATTGACTTAGTATTCATATTAATGTGTATATGTTTATGTGATGTAATATCTGTTAGTAACAAAAATATTTTTAAGAAAACATGGATATAGTTAGATTAGGCTAACATTATAGTATTTTGGTTACCTTTATCAGGGTACACACAAACACATTTACTAAAAATTAATGTTAAAAGACTATTATGCATTTGAGTCATATTCATTAACTAGATATATGTAGATTTTACCTTTTTATTATACTTAATCTTTAGACTGGAATTTATGGCGCTAACCTTCAAAATTATCGACATGAAGATGAGGTGTAACTTTAAAATATAAGTAGTTAATAAATGACACCCAAAGAAATGTGTTATGCTGCCTCTTAACATCCTTATTTTTATCACAAAAATGAATGCTTCAAAGAACTATATTTTGTTGGATATATATAAATCTGTAGAGTAAATTTTGTCTATTTATAAAGTGCTCAATATGAGTAATTAAGTTTATGCACAGAATCAACAGCCTTTGGTGACTGTCAATTTCTCACTCGTGTGATTGTGTTGTTATATGAAAAGCCATTTGGTCTGATGATCAGTGTCAAGAAACTGACGATCACCAAAGACTCCATGTCTACACTTATCAACTATAATGCTATAGTGTTCGCCTAATCTAACTATATGTATTTTCTGTTGCTTTTTTTTCCAAAATATATTTTTGTTACACATTATTGGAAGTTAACTTATATTTGTATCAATGATTACTCTTAATTTAGTATTTTATTATTTTAGAACTTGTTTTTTGCTGTTCAAAATTTTCTTCATAAATGCTTCTATAAGCAATGCTTATTTCACACCCACACCTAGTATTTTTAATGGTGAAATTTCTTTTATTCTCATTAAATATTATTTAAATATTTAATATGCCATTTCTGCTCTTGTTTTGTATGTAGTAAAGCTTAAAAGCTTGAGCTTAAGAATTAGCTATCTAAAATGCCTGATTCTGTTTTGATTAAATGTAAAATCTACTAGATTTACTTTAAGCATAAATTTTTGGGACCAAAATGTATGTTTATTGTCTTACAAAATATAATTTAAACAATCTTTTTTTTTCCCATCATCCGATTGTACAGTTCTTAAGGTAAAATTCATTTTACAATATTATTCACTATGAACTATAAATAATAGAATATTTGAAAATAAACAAAATCTCAAATTCCTGTCAATTGTAAAACATTGAAATGATTATTTTCCAAAATACCATATCAACTTCACATTTTAAAATTACTCCAATTTCTATAGTTATTGAATTGGTAATTTATTTATAATAATGTTTAAATGTCATTATTGAATATATTTAACTACAAATAATTAATAATAATTTACTTGGAAAATAATCCAGTGCTGGTAGGTGATACTTCTGAAATTTAATAAAAAAAGTATTTTGATTTACTAAAAAAAATATTAAAAAAAATCAAGGAACATTGTTCAATCAGTTGTATTTGTATACACATTATGTATTTGGTTTTGTCTCCTCTTTCCTGATATTCTTCCTTTTCTCCTCTCCAATGTTTGATATTCATTTTTATGAAAAGAAAACAAATCTTCTTTCAATTATAATTTCTTAAATTTCTAAAAAAAAAATCCATTAAAAATGAAAATAATGAATGCTGGCAAAAACCTAATTTTCAACATTTAAAAGAATATTATTAATAAGTAAAAATGTGTTTCCTCTTCAATTTTAAGTCCTATCTTATATTAACAGATTTGGGTCATAAATTAATTTTTATATATTTTCATTATTTAATTTCATTTGTAGGTATTTTTAATCTTCAATTTAAAAAAAATTCTTATTGATAATTCTACTTAAAAAAATCTTGTGAACTCTAAGATTAATAAAATATTTTCTCAATACCTAATCAATTCCTTTTAATAAATGACTATAGATCATATTCACTAAACTGATGTGATAAGTTTTAAATCATTATTTATATGAAGTTTTTTTGTGTCTTTCTTCCTAGGTCAAGGATGGTGAAGTTGGAAGTGCTTTGGAACAAAGGATTCATCGTCTTGAAAAAGAAAATGTTGAATTAAAGAAAAGTAAATTTTTAAAAATTTTCTTTCTTGCTGAAAAGTACTTATTTAGCACAAACAGAAATCCTTCGATTAAATTCTGCAAATTTTTGCATTATTTTGGATAGTTTTTTCTCCAATCAACCTATTTGCTTCTACTAGACATATTTGTATTTTATCAAATACATTTTGGAATGCTGCGCAAATAAGAAAATACTTAATTTTTTAAGGTTCTCTGAAATCATTAGTTATTTTAAATTGATTTATAAAAACTTCTATTGAGTGGAAGATTTATTCTTAGATATTTATTTATAAAAAAATGAATCTGGAAAAATGATACACTAGATTTTTTTTCATCTTTAGGAAAAAAAAATTAAAACAAGACCTCGTCTAACATTTTTTTTTTTAATGGTGACTGGTCATGTGTAATAAATGTTCGGAGGGGAAAAATGAACGTGAATCGAAAAGAAATTAATTAAAAAATTTGGCTAAAGTTATCCTTCATTAAAAATAAAAAGGCATAACTATTTTTTGAATTACACCTGGGTACGGACAGGTCTGATTAAGTTAGATTTTCACTAATCATCACAAATAGATGAGTATTTTAATTATTTTGTAGATTAATAGTTGAAATAACTAATTTAATCAGACCTGTCTGTACCCATGTGTAATTCAAAAAAGTAGTTGAAATAAATTAAGAATTATCAGTTGTCAAAGTTTTTAGAATTTTATCTTCAAAATAGAGAAAATATGTTAAAAGAAAAAAAAAACACTTTTTCAACATTAATGGACTTCCTACTGATGCTCCCAAAATGTGCCCTGACAAATATTAAATGGGTGACGAAGCTTGTGTATCTTTTTACTTAATTTATCTTTTTTTTTTTCCCTCACTGTTTCGGACAAAATTAATATTCTATACGCTTCCCATTTTTTTTCTTTTAGCTGTTGAAGATTTACGAATTCTTATTAGCTCCCTGAATACTCAATTAGAAGCCAAAAAAGCTTTGAAAGCTAAAGAATCTGAAGAAGAAAAGATGGTGCAAGACGATGATGATGATGAAGAAGATGAAGATGATGATATGGATCTCTTTGGTGATGATGAGGTGACAAATTTGTTCTTATTTTCTTAGGATTAAATAGAAATAGATACAGGCTGACCTATGCTATGATGCGAGGGAAATGATTAGGTGTCGGCAGAATATATGCACCTTTTTTTTTAAGCTTCAAAACCCTGGATGTTTTTAAAATATCTTAGATTCATCATTTTATTGGCAGCAAATCAATATTTTGGAAATAAAGGCTAGAAAATGTGCATTTCCTGACTATAAAAAGAAATTTATCTTTAAGAGTCAATATATATAGGCTATGTAAATTATTTAATATTTCATCTGTCAATCTACATCCTCATTATCCATAATTAGGTTTTCAAATCATTGTTTGGACTAAGAAAAGGTGGTGGTTTTGATGCATGTAGATTCAATTGAAGCTACAAAGTTCCTGTGTAATCAAATTCTAGTCTCTCGAATCACCATAGGAGATGTAATTATCAAAATAAAGTGGAGGTGTTTAAGAGTAATTGAAGGGGAAATTAAAAAGCAAATGTATCTAGTATTCAAATCTCTTTCACATTTTGAAAGATTTATTGGTAAAGGTATAGAATAGTGGTCCCGGACTTTTTTTTCTGCGTAAGTACTTTTTCTGTGTTGTTCTGCGTTGCTGAAACGAACGACTT
>JAUZSX010310116.1:0-12336 GCA_034780655.1 Idiosepius hallami | reverse complement strand
TTAAAAATTAAAAAACATGAACACAATTCCATCCCCACCCGATGAAGACCGAAGGTTCACCCGGTCGAAATGTAGTGTTTTAAAAAAATATAAAAATAAAGATGAGGACAATTGTCCGAAAAATTCCCCTAAAAATACTAACCCTTTTTATTGACACTATTTACACAAATAAGGCAATTATTCTTTGCTGACTTTTTCAATTCATCATCTTTGCATCATTGTGCTTCTCGTTTTTTTCTTTTTGTTCATTTTGCTATGAAGTCTTGTTTCTTCCATTTATCTGGCTATTATTCTCATTTTTGTTTTTGCTTAATTTTATTGATTTTATGAATTAACTTTATTATTCAGACTTTTGTCCTCATCTTAGTAGTTTTGATGTTTCTACACTACATTTTAGCCTAGTTAACCTCAGGCCGTCTTCAGGTGTTTTGAAACCTAACCTCAGATAGGGATATTGGGTCTGAGGTGAACTAGGCTGAAACATAGTGTAAACATCAAAACTACCAAGATGAGGACAAAAGTCTGAATAATAAAGTCAATTTCTAAATTATGAAGCCTCATCTAAAAAATAAAAATGATCTATTGATTTTCTTTAGATGTAACTTATATTGAATGTTTCTTTCATTTACCTGACTATTATTCTCATTTCCTTTGCTTAATTCTATTCCGTAGCAGACTGTTCCCATTCTGTAATCAGGTATTATGTCTATCTATGTTGGGTATATTTTTTGGCTGTTGATACTTGTAGTCAGGGTTGAAGCAACAAATATTTCTAAAGATAATAATAAAGATTAGAAAAGAATTCTGAATAACTTTAATGACAAAAAAATTTCTAATTTCTCTAAAAACAACTTTCTTCTCAAATTTGATTTTACAGGAAAGTTTTATCTTTTGTTTTCGATAAAACTAAAAGAATTGTTTTTTATTCTTTAAAAATAATCAACCATTTTCTCTTTTTCTATTTTTATTTCCAACAAAAAGAAACACAACTTTTTTTTTTAATCTAAAAATTTTATTGAGTTTTAAAAAAAAAGCATTTTTTTATTTCACTCACAATTTCTTGATTTTCTTGATTTAAAAGTGATTTTTTTCTCTTTGAAGATTTCCATCTGAGTTCAAATCCTTTTAAAGTAGTTGCAATAATCGTAATATCGTATCATTTCATAAAATTTATCCCCAAATTCTGCTTTATTGAAGGAAATAAAAAGATTTTTAAGAAAGGTTTAAACAGAATTCTTCCTCCTTACCCTAAACCATTTCGATCTATCGTAATGCTTGCCTTATTTTTCTAAGGACCTTCAATGCAAGAATCATTTTTACAATCAATGCCATTTTTCCAACATCCCAAAAGCCTTAGTCAGAAAGTTGTGCCATCAGCCAACGACACCTTCCCCCAACCCCTAAACACTTCCCCAACCCCTAAACACCCCCTCCTTCCACTCAAAAAATAAAAATAAAAACAAGCTTTTGCTTCGTAAAGATTTCTTTTTCTTTCTTTCACAAAACAAAAAAAAAATAAATAAATAAATGCCACAATTGACAAATGAGAGAATTTGAAACGATTTCTCCCAATTTTCTTTGGAAATTCCAGAATTTCCTAAGGCTTTGGAAATTCAAAAAATGAAAAATTCAGGACAATCATAAAAGATTCAAAGAACCAAAAATGTTGGAAGTTTAAAATTTCATTCTTTTTTTATCAAAATGAATTCAAATCTTGCATTAGATTTTGGCAACAAATAATAATAAAAAAGAATAGAATTTATATGAAACGTTCAAAAGATTTCTGAATCCTGACAGTAATCTGGATCACCTCTAAAATGAAATAATTCATTTGGCTTGAGTGTTATTCCCTTAGAAATCATAATTACAACAAAAAGATAATTTACTCAAATAAAAAAAAATGTTTGATTTCATTATTTGTGTGGTGTCTCATTTAATGCTTATCCAAACTGTTTTGAATGGTAATTGTAAAACACAATAGAAAAAAAAAAGGCCTTTTATTTATCTTTAAAGTTAAAAGATAAGAATTTCTTAAATTTGGTGATAAAACCAAAATAGGTTTTGTTAAAAAGTTGAGAGCATTATGCCACCTTCATGGCATGTGTTGCTTTGGATGGACCGCAATTGCTACATCACTGCTCCTTGTACCTCGACATCAATGTTTTATTTTCTTCATTTTCAAATTCTAATCTTCATTGAATTTTCATTGAGATCAGCTTAAAGATTTATTTTTTTGTGTGTGGTTTTAACAAAAGATGTGTGTGTGTGTGTTCCTTTTGAACTTAGTTCTAAATGGGCTAGAATGTAAGGCCAAAATATAGGTTCTATTTTAGGATATCACTATAACAAACTTGTTAGTTTTATTTTTCATTCATTTTTGCCTCCTTTTTATAGTTTCAAAAAACACCACATGACATTATTTTCACTGCTTAAATTTTACGATAAAAGCTTTACATTATTGTCTGGCTTTAATTTTGTAAAAAAAAGAAAAAGAAAAAAAAAATGCCATAATTTTTATTTTCAATCTTCTATAAAATAAAATGAGAAAATATTTAAAGAAAAAAAAAAGATAAAAAGTTAATTTTGTAAACTTGAATTAATTTTTTTAAACTCAACAAAAACTTCTTTCCTTTTGCAAAATTCTTTCCCAGGCATTTACACAGGAATTACAATTGTTTCAATTATTCCGATTTCTTTTGAGAAAGCAAAAAAGCAAAACATACACGCACACACGCACACACGCACACATTTTAGTAAAAGTGAAAAAATTTTTTCTCCCTGAATAAAAAAAAAAAATATGCATAAAATCAAAATGGCTGATTGTAGAATTTTTTTCCCAAAATTCAAAAACTGAAATCAAAATTCAGTGGCTAAAAAAAGGAATTATTTTTAAATTTAAAAACAAATTTATTTGAATATTATTATATCCTTATTATTATTGCAGTCGAAATGTAGTGAAACAAATAACAATAAAGATGAGGACAATAGTCTGAATTATATTTTGGGAGGAAAAAAATTATTTTTTCTAATCTTTATTTTTCTATGAATTTAATTCACTGATTTTTTTTTTTTATCTTTGAAAAAAAAAAGAACACACTAAGCAAAGCTGAATTAAAATTTTTGTGTAAATATCAAAATGCAGAGATGTCAAGGTCCAACAACCAAACAGGAATTTCTCTGCAAAACTATGTGCATGCATGCATGTCTTATTGCATCTAGTTTGATTTTGGTTGTTGTGGGGGTGGAGAGCTGTCATGCTGCACCCCCCCCTTGATTTGGTGAAGAAGGGGGGGGAATCATTGTTGGTAAATGAGTAAGCATGGAAATCAAAACAGTGGCAGAATATTTTTCCTTTCTTCATTCTGTCCTAGATTTTCAGCCTTGAACTGCCTTTTTCATTCTTTCTTGGGTGCACCACGGCGAGATCTTCTAGATTTCTATTAACCTTGAGACACAGTCGATCGCACTGAGGAAGTCAATCCGATCAACCTTGTTTCTTCTTCTTCTTCTCTGTATGTCATCATCATCATCAATGTGGTCGATGGGAAATGGGCTTATATGCCCGCCCTCCTCCCTCATTGGTGCTTCTTGCTTGCTGCTGCTGCTGCTATTTGGCTAAGGCATGGCATTCATGCTGCTGCTGCTGTTTTTGGTTGCACCCCCCCTCATCCATAGAACTCCTTCTTCTTTTTCTTCCAAAAGATTCTCTTCGACTTCCACCTCTTCCCTCTCCCCTCCCCGTATCAATAATTTCTCTCTTTTCTCTTCCTTTTTGTTGTCATTCATTTTCTAATTCGTTTCCCAATCAACTCAATAATTCCAACAATTTGGAACATTGTTTGCTTTTTGTTTTTGCTTTATTTCTTTTTTTTTTCTATCCATTTTCTGTTCTGGACTTTTTTTTTTCTTTTTGTTGCCACTCTTAAGCCCTTAAACCCTGGCCCCACCAGACTCTTAGTATTATTATGGATGACAAGATTAGGGTCAAAATTTCAGTGTCCACAACAAAGGGACAGGCCTATAGATATCTATCTATAAATGTATACATATATGAACATACACACAGGGAAGTCCACTTGGCGCAGTGGGTAGGCTGTCAGAGTTTGGAATTAAATGACACAAGTTCAAATCCTGATCATTCCGTTTACACTTATAACTTGACTAATACCCTTAAGAAAGGTATGAATTACCACATTCTCTCCAGCTATAGATTAAATAGTATATATTGTGTTGACAAAAAAAGGAATGTTTATCCAAAAATGATTGTTCTTGCCATTAAATGACCTAAAAAGGTTGATATGCCATAAAACAAATCAACACATATCCACTCATCTATTAGAATTGTTAGCTATGTCTCTAGACAAAGTGCTTAATGTCATTAATAGTGTGTGATTATGGTTTCTATCAATTTCTAACCTGAGTGCTCAGACCAAAACAGTTTTATTCTGATTCACATAACACAGCCATATTCAAATGAAAAGATTCAACCTAAAAGAACAGCAAGAAAGACTTGCTTCCTTTAATTTTAATGGCTGATAAAAGAGCATTAATAAAGAATAATTAAAAATCTATCAGAAATCACAAGTTGAACTGATTTGACTTTTTGTTGGGCAGCTAGAAATTACGAATAACACAGATTTGAAAATAACCAATAATGGAATGGCAGCTGAGAAGGTAATTCACCTGTAATCATTTAGCCAGAAGATAACAGAACCACAATTTGACTCTTGCTTATATTTATGGGTTTAATGCTATCTATTTCAATCATGCACCTACGGACAAATTTACCATTAGTTGACCTTTGATAAGTAAATATTTTCATTTGGTAGCCAAAAAGAAATAACGAACCAAACCCATATTATTTCACTCTAATGTTATGAATCAACCAATAAATAAAAAATTAATTCATTTCACTTTGAACTAATTTTTCTTCTGCATAAAAATTTGTTGAATTTCTTTTGACAATTTTCAAACGGTTTGGTTAAAAAATAAAATATATTGTTCTATTTTCAATTGTATTAACTTTTTTATTGTTTAAATAATTTGACTTTGCTTGTTAAATACCCCCCAAAAAAAAGAAAATTTGGAAAGACATTTTCCACTCAGTATTTGGAAAATTGTCTGTAAGAAACAAAAAAACAGTTTTTAAAAATAACTATTATTATTTTTAGTCGCCACTTGGAAAAATCATTTACAAATGCCAGTGTTTAACTCACAACGTAAAGACAGTAGGTTTTTTCAAAGTCTCTGCCATAAAACAAATACCCACTGACCTAATCAAATTATTTTTGTTATTTGCAGGTCTTTTTAGTTTTTCTTCCCAACCAGAGTCGCACCAAAGATGTATGATCAAAGACTTTATGGAACAAGCCATGCAGAATTCTGAAGATGGAAAATTCCTGTATTTTCTCCAAGCTCCAGGGCCAGGGATGCCCCCTGTGCCCATCCGATTGCTGCACCCGGTTTCCCGTTTCTATGCTGTTAATTCCCTCATGCATGTGTGTCGCTTCTCCATTCTCGGTTTTGTCCGTCGGGATTTAATTGACGATCTGCCGATTCCTGAAAGTTTGAAGGTTTATCTCAAAGAAAGTCAATATTTTGTGGAGTCTGTAAATTGAGAAGCTGCGACTCTTACTTCTTCACATTGGGGTACACTGAAATAGCCTCAGGGCACCTGCGTCAAAATGGGACAACCAATTAGATCTTCTTAAGAAGACGTTTGGTTATATTGAAATAATCCAGTCTGGATAGAAGAGCCATTCAATGGCTATCAGTCTGAAATGATTTCTTGATAGCCTGTCCCAACAAACCAGCCACTCTTCTTGGTTATCATGTTGTTGTTGAGGAGGGAGCACATTAAAGATACCTGTTTGTGCTACTTTGCTCCTTGGCCTTATTAAAAAAAAAAAGGTCGTTATTAAAAGGATGAAACTAAAAGTATTTCATCTCTATGCCTGATCCTTGGTTCTGCTGCTTAACAGAAACAAACCTTTCTTTTTTTTTTTAATAGTTATTTGTCAACAAAGCCTGTTGAGTTGACAAAGCCTTGCCAACATTCAGGGACTTTCTTTTAAAAGGATTTTAGAAAGAAAGAAAAACAGGGCCTTCAGTTTAGTGTACTGGCATTTTGGCTGATCTGTACAGTGTAAATGCATTGCACTTTAATATCTATGCTTCCCCACAGCCAAAGAAAAACACCCAGCCTGGCTGTGGGAGATTGGAGAGTTTTTAAAAGTCATTTCCAACTGTTAACTCCTTATTGTCAAGGGTCCAAAGGAGCATTATTTTCCTCCTTCAATCAGAGAAATCCTTGGCTTTATATCAGAAGGTTTGTTATTTTGTGAATTTCTCGCAACCAAGACATTATTTTAACCCTTGACCTTGTATCTAAAGGGTGTCATGAAGAGAGGGACACTTCCCTTCATCTTGTAAAATCTGTAAAGTAAAAACTTATCACTGCCCCCCCAGAAATATTCTATCCCAATCCAAAAAAATCTAAAAATGATTCCTTGCACCCCCCCAAACAAAATGGCTGATTCCCTTTTTTTTTCTGCTCATCCAATGCCCTATTCCCAACCCCCAACCCTGATAAAAAACAAAAAACAAACTTTTTTTACTTTTCTTCTTGTTGATTCCTAAAAGATTTCTTAATTTTTTTTTCAATTCTTAACACAAAAAACAAACAAAAAATGATGTGTTGTTGTTGTTATTGCTGTTATGTTTCTTGTAAAACAAAAAACGAAAAAACACAAAAAAAGCAAAAGTGACCCTTTGTTGACCCTTGTTATGCCAAAGAAAGCAAAAAATTCCCCCCCCCTCAAAAACACCAAAAAAAAAAAAAAATCCTGTATTTGAAGGATCCACAGACTGCAATTTCCTTCTTTTATTTCCCTTAATCTGTTCTGAAAGAAATTAAGAAAATCCAAACCAAATTGAAAACATGAAGAAAATACTTCATTGATTTAGAAATTTCTTTTGAAGAGAATTTAAACATTTTTATTAGCCTGATGCAAATGTGTGTGTGTGTGTGTGAATAAATCTATTCATCATATATATTTATCTTGCCCATCTTTAATATTGGAATTTTTTTATATAATATATATATATATATATATATATATATACACACTATTTCAATTTTGAAGATGTTTAAGATAAATGTAATTAAGATTTCTTGTGTATAAAATAATGAATATATAATATTCTAATAGGATTTTTGTGATAAAAATATTATAAACCTAAACTAAACAAACTATTCTTGAATGTTACAAAACAGGTGCTTTGAGTGTGTGTGTGTGTGCACAGTATGTAAACTCACTTGTGTACACAAGCAAAACAAAATAAAAAAACAAATGACCAGAAATTGTCCAAAAGTAAAATTAAGATAGGCTTATGTCACATCATTTTAAGAAAAATACTTCAATTTTCAGATTTAAAAAAATTAATTTTTCTTTTAAAATACGATGTCTTATTTGTAGATTAGAATACAATTAATATCTGCTCAATAGAATAATGTAGGGTTGGATCTATAAAACACACACATTCTTATTCTTAGTTGAAATACAAAAAATAAGTTTCATTCTAAGACTAAAATAAAATTTTGGTAGGGTTACTTCCCTTTGATAAATTTTAGATTTATTCATCAAGGATTCCTTTCTTTCACATACATACCCACTCTCTCTCTCTCTCTCTCTGAAAAATTTTGTTTTTATTTAAGCTAAAATACTATAAAATATCTTTCCAATTTCAGAATAAGTTCAAAATCAGTTCAAGTTAAACGGGAACATTTTTTTTTCAAACCTAAAATAAATAAAATAAAATTTAAAAAAATTCTTACCAATAAACAACTTTTTAGATTAAACTTTTATTTACAATCTAGTTTGTCTATCAAGTTTTGCTATTTGAAATTTAAAGTTAAATCCAATTTGAATATCAACAACAATGATTCAAAAAAATTCTTTTTTAATAACAGAATCTAAAAGTTTAGAGAAATCAAACCTGAAAATAATGAAATCAAAGACAAATCCAATGAAGGCTTTTTATTTTATAAATTTCTAAAAAGATCAGAAGAAATATTTCCAATGCATTTTCTTCAATGGAATTTGTCCAATTTTCTTGCTTTTCTTTCATGATCCAAACCTCCAATGTAAGCCTTCCACACATACAATCTATTCATACATCATTACTTAGTCTGAATAATGAAATGAAAACACTGCTGTTTTTATTAAAATTCTTTAAATTATAAGCTAACAATTCATTCTTATTTTGTTGTGACAATACTGAAAAAATAATTTAGAAAATGTTTTTTTTTTTTTTATAGAACTTAGGATTTTAAATACTATGTTCATATTTTGTTAAGATGTTTTTATTTTTCACTAAAATATTTAATTAGCACAGAGGAAGCCATCATGGGACAGTTGATGAATACTCAAACTTTGGGATTGTAAGTTCAAATTTGACATGTTCCATTGCATTTGGACTAATACTCTTCGGAAAGGTAGGAATCCTCTTGGTTTTTTTAATGTACAGATTAAGTAGTGCCATTAGTGTTATCCAAATTATATGTTGAAAACATCATCTAAAATGATTTTCCTGCATTAAATAACCAAAAAGTCATCAAACTAAGCAACCAACTCGAACAGAAGAATCTTTGTCATTTGGGGGTTTTAGTTTGAAAAATGTTCTTTCAAAAAAATACCTTTTCATTTTTCTTTTAATGGTTTTAGATTCAATTTCATTGTCACAATTATTTTTTTTTTTTTTTTTTTATTTTTTTATTATAGGTTAAATAATGAAAAATAATATTTCTAAAATAACAAGTCTTAATGGATGTTAAGAATGCAAAACATGTGAGTTTTTAATAATTATTTATCAAAATGTAAAAATTTTTCGAAATTCAAATAACATAAAAATGTTATTTGAATTAAAAACAATATTCTAAGTTTAGTGAAATGCAAATTTTTGACAGTTGGGAAAATTCAATTTAGTTAAGTTTCCTTTGCTGTATTTTATTCAGGACTGTATGACAACCTTTTCTTTTTTTTTAATTTAACAAGTTAAATAACATAGTAATATAGATTTTTATTATTATTTCAAAAGTGTGTGTGTACACACACACACACACACAGTGCGCTATAAGTAAAGAAGGCCTTTTAAATTTCTTTGAAACTATTTTTATTTACCAATTTTTATAACAAACATAATTTTAATTTTGTTAATCTCGTATTTATCTTTGAAATACACTCAGATTAAAAAAAAATGAAAGATATTAAAAATAGTTTTAATTAAATTTCATTTAAAAAGAGGTGTTATATATGCTGCATCCTGTATACATAAAAAATCAAAATTTTGATTGTATGACTTGTGTTTAATTTAATCAGTAAATAAGGGAACTATAATGGAATGGGATTCTATAATTTTAACCAACCTGTATGCAGAAATATATCTTCAAGCCTGTGAGATATGTATGTGTGTGTGTGTTGGTATTTAAGGTTTTTTGTGTCGAATTCACATATTCAGTCCAACCTTTGGTGCTATTAATTCATGCTTTATACACTTCCGAAATAAAAAAAATCATTTTAATAAAAAAAAAAAAAACTAAAAAATCCTTTTTTAAAAGAAATAAAAAATAAATTCTTTTTTTTTTCCTGCAGAAAAAAAAAAATTCAAATTTTCTTTATCAAAAGCCAACAAAAAAAAAGTTGTTTTTATGTTTTCTCCCTTGCCCCCCCTTACTACAAACAGTCTTGCTCTGTGTTTGCAATATTTGTTTTTCTTTGAACTCTTAAAACAACAACAAATTGAAAGCAGCATAAGTGATGATCCCTTCATCATGTAAAAACAAAACCCATTTTTTTTTTTTTATTGTTGTTTTGCTGACAGAATTGGCAAGAATCTTAATAGGTCTGTCTGTCAGTCAATCGGTTGGGGATACCTCCCCCACCCCTTCTCAGTTTTGTAAAAGCTTTTTTTTTTCTTATTTAATATTGGAAGGAAATTGCAAACCTGTTATTCATTCAAAAAAAAAAAATTGTTGATTTTTCTGTATCTTTAACCAAAAAAAAAGAGCTTGTGTTATTTATTCTGTAAAAGACAAAAAAACATTTAACATTTTTTTTTCTTTTTCTGTATTTCCATAAACATATTTCTTACAATTTGTTAATTATCTGTCCTGAGAAATTTAGTCCTAAAAACAATAGTTACCTCCCTTTACAATTAAATACATCCTCCTGTTAAACTAATTGGATTTCAAATTTTTGTGTAAAATCAATGGAGTTTTTATCTTTTAAAAGTATTAAATCTGTGAATTATATAAAATCTCCCAATAACAAGTAATCATGAGAAATATCTTTTTTTTTAATTTACAACGAAATAAAATACAAATAGAAAATTTTTATGCAAAATTATAAGATTTTATATCAAAGAAAGATCCATATTTATTCTTGTTTTGTGTTCCCAGTTTCACATAATAAAATAATAAAAACTCCTGCTTTATTTGCATTAGGATAGATTTCTTCTCTCTGGATAGATTATTGCAATTGCATTAAGACACATTTTTTTCAATGGATTTATTCTCATTTGCATCCAAACTCTTTATCCTCCCCCCTCCCTCAAAAATTCTAATTTATAATAATCTTAATAAAAAAAAAAATCTATTTGTTTCAATTTGTGCTGAGTGTTTAACTTTTTGAGTTCATAGAGAAAAAAAATTCTTTTTTGTGTTTCCTGTTGTAAAGAAAACTAAAAATGTCTTTTTGCAAATTAGACAGAGAACTTTCTGATAGAAAAGTTAAGAAAAAATATTTACAATTAAATCTTTTTTTTTTTTTCTTTTAGATTTATGAAAACCACACATACATACTTAATATATGTGATTATTTTTGTCTTTAAAAAACACAAGTACGAAAATCTATTTGATTGGAAAAAGAAATGGTTGTTATCAACTGTTTTTCTATTCCAAATATTTGGATAAAAAATGTTAAAAGAAACAAGATATTTTAAATTATAAAGCTGCCAAGGTTACAATTAATAGATATCAAAAGACTTTCTTGATTTTAGGATTTTAAAAATATTAGTTAGTCCATTATTGGAAAACAGCACTAAATAATTTTTTTTGTTTAAACAAAGACAATTCAGTGTGTTGTTTTGCCATTTTTTTTCCCAAAAGAGGTGAAAAAACATTTCTACAAAATTGGAGACATATTCTTCAAAGCAAATTCCCATGATCCTCTTTTAGGAAAAAAAAAATAGAAAAAAAAAACCTTTTTATATGCAAAGAAATTGGTGTTTAATTGTATTAGTTTTTTGTTTGTATTTTTTTTTACCCCGTTTCATATTGTAAATTAACTTATAGGAAAACAATTTTATTATTACATTGCATTCCTTTTTTTCCTCCACAATTTTTGGTTGATATTTTAATATCAAAAATTATTAAAATAGTAATATATTAATTTGAATACGTAAAAAAGTCAATGTTTGGTTAATTAAACATTTTAAAACTTTCTGAAAATATTCTTAGAGTGAAAAAAAGAAAAAAAAAAACTTTAATTCTAAATATTTTTTGAACACCCAAACTAATTTGAGCAACAACCTACTAACAGATTGACTGCCATTAAATTTGTTGCTGTTCCAAGAGATACATAGATATGAAGATTTGTTTCTTTTTTTACTAAAATCTAAATTGAATAAGCATGAAATTGCTGTAGTGCAGATCCAGTTTTATTGTTTTTCCAATTGTTTAATACACAGCCAGGAAATCTAGTTTAGAACCAGAAAATGTGGAAATGAAGAGCTTAAAACATTACATATGAATAATTGATTTATATATCAATATTTATGTGTGTGTAAAAAGGTCCAAGTGAACACATAACTAGAATTTAAAAAAAAAAGATGCCAACCTGTGATATTAGATGAACTTCCTGTTTATTCACAATATTATTTAATGATAAATAGCTTTTTGTTCATCAGAAAGTTTTTTATTGAGTTTTAGAAAAATTAATTCTTAGTATGAAACATGGTAAAAAAATCTTTTTCCTTTATGAATGTTTGTAATTTAACTTTGTCCATTTGTCTGTCTGTCTGTCTATCTGTCAGGGTTAATAATAATAATAATTTCACTGTCATTGGTGCTGTGGCAATCTGCCCAAAATCTATCTAAACTCCATTTCTACACTGAGATAGTGCTCACCTCACTCCATTTGGAGAGTGGTTAGTAATTTAGGCCAACCTTGTGCTCTTAAAAAATGAGAGGAAGATTATTTTCCACTGTGGGTGGAGAAATACTCAGAGAAATTAAACTCATCTTTTCCAAAAAAACAAATCCTCCCCCCCCAAAAA
>JAUZSX010310115.1:0-26364 GCA_034780655.1 Idiosepius hallami | reverse complement strand
TTCATTTCTAATGCTTTTTAATACTAAATTCATTTCTAATGCTTTTTAATACTAAATTCATTTCTAATGCTTTTTCATACTAAATTCATTTTCAATGCTTTTTCATACTAAATTCATTTCTAATGCTTTTTAATACTAAATTCATTTCTACTGCTTTTTTATACTAAATTCATTTCTAATGCTTTTCTCTATTAAATTCGTTTCTAATGCTTTTCTCTACTGAACATGGTTTTGCATGTTAACAAAAATATAACTCATTTTGACTTTTGTTAACATGCAGAACCGTGTTTAGGGGACCCAAAGCAACACCCTGAACCCACTAATGTTAAATTAAAATTTTCTGTTGGTTGCAGCAAGGACAATGCCATTTTTTCCTGCACTTTTTTGCACTTTAACAAAATAAACTACTAGGTCATAATTAGGGTGTGCACCGGCGGTGAGATGGCAATTTGATTATTGGCTATAGAAATTGACATAGCTGATCAAATTGCCTTCTTACAGACAGTGGTGGGTGCACACCACAGTGTATACCAGCACCACCCGCACCGGTGCGGTGTAAATCCTAATTATGACCCATTATTTAACCTTGTACTTTTTGTTTTCCCGAATTGCAGAGGGACCAGAGACAGTTATAAAGAGAGAGACACAGACACGTGTAGATTATATATATATATATATATGGTGACTGCCACTTCTTTACAGAAGACGGCCAACCTTCACGACACGCCAGCGCGTGAATGAGTCCGCATATGATTCCACATAGCCTCACTTGGCCTGCACAGTTTGCTGCAGACACTGCAGGATAGTCTTGTTGGTGGGCGGCCTATTCCATCCAGTCTCTCCCTCCCCTCTGCTCCTAACTCTTGTCCGCGTGCGTAGCTTTGTGACTCTTGAAGCCTGCATTTGACATGCATACTCTACCGCAGATTCCGCATGAGTACGTGGTATCGATATCATAGTTTTCTGTGTCCTCTCGTTTACGGAGGGTTTGCTTGATATCGGCATTTCGACCATATATACATACATATACAAATATATATATATAGAGAGAGAGAGCTAGAAAGATAGATGGATTTGTAGATGTATATTTCAAGTATGATAACGATTTTTTAATTAATGCTAATAATGAACAGGAAAATTGGTAATTTTTTGCGTTAAAAAACGTCTGTGAAGCCAAAAAGCTTCGCCGCTCCTGTAGAGCTTGTGGCGTCCCCCCCCCACAACACAATTGCGAGGTCTACAAGGACCCTAACCATGGCATTGTTATCCATAATTACTTTTACAAGTTATTGATCTTTTCCATCAAAGACAATCAGAGCCAGAGATGCTGGAGGTTTTTGTCATAATGAATAGTTAATTTTATTCTTTTTGGTCCCAACCCCTCTCCGATAAAGGTGGGATGTGGACCTCGAAATTCACCTTTGTATGTTGGTCCGTTTGTCTGTCCAAACTTTTCTCTACAATGATATTTTGGAATTTTAAAAAATTTGGCACTAATGTAAAATATGATATGAGTAAAAAAAGTAACATTGTGGATTTTCTGGGAAAATTCTGGTTGGCCCTTTAGGGAGGGTTGTTTTGAGGAGAAATGGCTACTTACTTTTCTATTTAATAAGCTAGTTTAACTACTTTAGAGAAAAGGTTTAGAAATGAAAGTATAAAACATTAGAAACTAATTTAGTAGAGAAAAGCATTAGAAATATTTTAGTATAAAAAAAGCATTAGAAATTACTGGAATGCAGTACGCGAGTTCAAATCCCAGTTAAAAATCATATTGCATTCATCTTAAAAATGGCCTTGTGCCAAACTTGATTGATGTTGCTGCTGCTGCTGCTCACCAGCTAAATATAATAAAGTTGAAGTACCACATTTACACTAGAGTAGAAGGCCTAAAGAATAATTAAATGAACTAAAGATAAATAACAAGTTGAATTATTAATGAGTTGAAATTAGTTTTTAAAATTAAAACCCACAAGAAAAGATCATTACAAAAATGATTGAGAAATGGTTTAGAATTATCTCCCTTCCTTTACTCACCGCCATATTCAAACCTGAACATGAGGTTAGGTCGGTGTGTACGAACCGAACAAACTTTTCAAAATTGATAAAATGTGACTTGTTGAACTGGATTTCTTCTGTTTTATAAAAGGTGAGTCTACAAAAAAAATCGTTGTTTGGATCAATTTGAAACATAATATCTCAGCAGACCAATCCTTTTATTTATTTTGATTTTTACTGTCATTGAAAGAAAAACAAAATGTGACGTTTTTTGACATTTGTTTTGTCAGAAAATATTGATAATAAAACAATAAAGATTTCTCAATAAAACAAACAAAACAAAAAAAACTTGTTTATTTAGAAGGAATTTGACAGAATTTTGAACTTTTATAAATATATATATAAATTATGACTTGTCTTTATGTAAACAAAGAAAAATATTTTTTAAGGAAGTTATTTATTTTAAAGTTGTTTAGCAGGGAGAAAAAAAATTGACATATATGCAGAAGCACGAAATGTTTGAGAGTTAAACATTAAAAAATAATGATAATGGTTACAACATGGCATTTGTTTTGTAATAGAATTTGTTCTAAATATTTAATATTTATTCTAGCAAAAAAAACAAAAAAAACACTAGGTAAACTTAAACTTCGTTCCCATAATTTTTTAAACGTCCAAGACGACGTAGAAATAACAGCTCTGCAAAGATGATGTGCTTATAAGAAAAGTTAAAAAGTATTAGGTTTTTTCTTATGTGTTTTAGGGAAGAAATTAATTTTGATTTATTTCTTGGAATATTGTTCATTAATTTTAGTGGCTCTTTGCATTAAAAAATAAATGTAAACACGTTGTGGTGGCGGCGAGCGGAAGGAGAGCGATTGTCGGGCGTTTGCACTATTTAAACGTCTTTAAAACTTTTAATTGTTGTTTTTTCAAGAAATATCGAATTATTCAAGAAATATCGAAATATTAATTTATTTAGGACCAATTCGTTTAAAAATAACCTCAATAATACCATCAATTTTTTTTTAGAAATGTATTTTCAATATAATTTCTTAAAAACACTCGCTGTTTTGACGATTTATTTATTTTTTATTCTATAAAAATTATAATTGAGTTGGCTATTGCTCATGAATTAGTTTTAAACTTGTTTTTTTTTTTATATAATAATTTTTTATCTTTAATGTTTATTTTTGGATTTAAATCCAGTACAAATAAAAAAAATAATTTGTTTTGTTTACTTGTGTAATTAAATATACTTTTTTAATGGACGACATTGAAAATGTTAGCAACTTTTACTTTTAACTTTTAAGTAGTTTTAAATGTTAATGGATTATTTTTATCATAAAGTAGATGTTAAATTTCCTAAAAAGCAAAAAAAGTCAGTAAATATTAAATTTATTTCAATTGGAAATTTAGGTTTACCTCTTTTAATGGAGAAAACTTATTTCGATGGAATCGTAGGTTAGGTATATTTTAATTATTTCATATATTAGAATCAACATTTAAATGGACATAATCTGCTCAAGGCAACATTCGACGGCATATTTTAGATTTAAAGGCCTTTTTTTGATAATTAGAAAAGGAAGGACATTAATTCTTCATTAAGAATTTTTTTTAATTGGGTAGTGGTGTAAATGGTACTGACTGGTGATGGTGTGGTTGGTCCTATGACAGTACACTCATTTCCAGCAAGTGAAATGGAATGAATGAATGAAATGTATTAATTCAAATTTGGAATTTGATTTTTTTTAAGACTTAAGAGATTCTTCTGATAATATAACACTTGTTATGATTATTTAGGATACAACTCGGTATTTATAAGTTCAAGGAAAAATACAAAAACTCGTGAGGTAAAACTAATATTTTATTCACTCGCTTTAACTTAGAATTCCAAAGACTCAATTATTTTTTTTGAGCCTAAAGATTCGCGCCAAAAATTTTAAGAACTTTATTACGAGACTGCGTACCCCCCCCAAAAAAAAAACATCGTAAAAAAATGCTTATGACTCAAGTAGTTTAAGTATATAATTCATTTTAACTTCCGATAATGGAAGGCGATAATGATTAAAAAAAAAAAAAAAAAATAACTGGTAGTTTTCATGTTTTTACTTTTTTTTTTCTTTTGCAATTTTAAATAAACCTTCTTTTAAATTTGAATTGTAGATTTTTAATATTTTTTTCTTCAGTGACTTGGTTTTACTGTAATTCACTTAAAGTTTTAAAATAAAATCATCAGATTTACTTTGGTAAATTTACTTAGTCGAGTATAGTGAGCTCAACTCCAAGTTAGGTACAAAGCTATTTTTACGTGGTCATTATATCCTTAGGCTTTTCGTAATTAGTGTCAACCTTCACCTAGATGAGTTACTCAATCTGATTTGACAGGTCTCATCTACCCGGATTTTTAGAATCAATTATTCTTAACTCCTAGATCAATTACTCTCCCAAATTAACGAGCCTCATCAGCCCAAAGCAGCTGAAAGTAGATGTAATGGTTTTTTGACTGGGATTTGAACACAGTGTAACCTGGATATAAGAGAAACCCTGATATAAGAAAGATTTTGTCTGGTCCCAAATTAAAGCCTGTGTTAATGAATATAAATCAGACCCAGATAAAAAAGACTTCTTCTCTGGTCCTGACAACTCTATCTAAGTTACACTGTAATACAATTAAAAAATCCAAGCTTTTACCACTGCTCACTCCCATGGATAAAAGTACACAAAATTTTCTATCATAGTTTTTTATTTTTGAGATGAGGCATCGTAATTTAGGTATTAACTTTATTATTCGGACTTTTGTCCTCATCTTAGTAGGTATAACATCAAAAAAAAAAATACCTACTAAGATGAGGACAAAAGTCCGAATAATAAAGTTAATACCTAAAATTTTCTATATTTGTTTTGTACATAAGTTAATTATATTGTACACATAACAGTCAACATTTTGGTTGCAACAGGGCCATCATTTGTTATAAAAACCAACCACAAGAATCATTTGAACCAAATTTTAGTTAAGACATTTTAAGTTGAATTGATAATATGAAAATGTCATCATAACAAAATTCCAAAATTTCTCATCATAGCAATGTTAATACTTCAATAAACATAATTTTAATTTAATACTTAATTCAAATACATATAATGATTAGGTTTTATATAGTTTTTCTGCAAAAGCGGACTGAGCCATTGGTTAATTGGACCATGTCATGTGAAGGGGCCTATCTGACTACCAATAAAATTATCAAGGATGTCTATATATTAATGGCCGTTGCTGACATAGTTAAGCCAATATGCACTATCACCTGCTAAACCACCTTTACATCTGGCATGACTAAAAAAAAGGGGGAAAGCATTATATTTTCTGACCAATGGCCCATAATACTCTCAGCCTGTTTTTTTTACTTAATTGTATAGGTGCAGAAAAGAGAGAACTGTGAGAATTCTTGCCTGATGCAATATCTTCAACCTGGGGGCCTCCATAATGTTAAAAGATATTGAGTAAAAAAATTCAACGTAATATTATATACAAAAAGATAAAAGAGAACAAAAGTTTATAAGCTTGTAATAAAAGAATTAAACATTTTGGAAGAAGCCAGCTTATGTGATGAGTAGAGCTGTGATAATATGCTTTTATTGAAAATTCACAGACTTTTCTATTTCGCAATTTCACCATTTCTTTTATTTCTTTACTTATTAGTGGGGCCATGACATCATACTTTTATTAAAAATATTCTTGTCACAGCCCTAATAACTAGAAATGTGACAAGCATATTCTTTAATAGTAGATTATTGTCTCAGTCCCAGACAGAAAAAATAATCTAAGATTATTAAAATTACATTTGTTATAAAGTACTATGAATTTTTTTTTTGTTTTATTGCAGTTTGAATTATGGACCTTACTGAACTTGTGACAGCCTGTCGAAATTTAACGGCTGACAAAATAACAGAAAGGAAGGTGAGACAATTTGTTTAAGCAGGGCTCTACATTGCGTGTAAATCACTCACAATTGCAAGTGATTTTTCCAGTTGGCATCCAAAGATAAAGAAGTCACTTATCTTTTTGTCGACTGTTTTTTTTCTTCCCATGGACAAATCTTTCATTAGTGAATAAAAAAAAAAATGATTTTTAAACCTATATTTTAAATATAATGAACAAAGCTTCTTAGTCAGTAGCTTCTTTTGAAGTTTCAAAAAACTAATAGCATTTGGGATAACCTTATAACCAGCCATGCTGAATTTCCTGCTGTAAATTTTGTCTATATCATAATTCGAAAATTAAATATAACTTTATTATTGGTTTATTCTTAACAGTGAAATAATATTACATGGTTTGGCTAGTAAATTTTCTATTTGGCTAGTAAAAAGAAATATTTTGTAGTCAAAGGTCAACTAAAATTAGATTTGTTTGTAGAGCCCTGTTAAGATAAATAGAAATATTTCTTATTTTTCTTTTTTTTCATAACTGTTAAGCATTTGGTTTGTAGATAGCAGATTGCATCAAACTTCAATGTTATTTAATGCAAGTAAACATTCTTTTTAAATAATTTTTTTTAAAAACAATTTGTTAGAAGAATAGAAGAAGTATTAAATACTTAGCTGAGCAGAAAAAGGAGAATTTACTTCGTTGAATTGTAAAAATACTGTTCTTCTAATAATTCATCTACTAAAGGACAATATTTATTAAAAGAAGGGTTTTGCATTATAAGCTTGAAAAGTTTTATTTGCCATTAAACCAATAAAAAAAAATCTAGCTAAAGGCACCAAAATTTCAGTACCCAATTATTATATGACCTCAGAGAAAATGTTAACATTTTCAGCTTATTTTGTTTTAGTAATAAATTGTAATTAAATTAATGGGTTTCACTTATTTTGGGACACTCTGTATATAAAACTAGCCTATGTAGTATATTTATATATTGTATCATAACATGTAAAAATATCCTGCCTTTGAATAGGTATTATTTTAAAGCTGAATTATTTTACAGAGTTGTGTTTTGAAATAAAAAATATCTAAAAACATTTTCGGGTTCATGAATTTGGGATAAAAGATTTTCAACTTATTTGAATATGCTATCTTTATTAGATGTGTGAGTGTGATATTCATTTTATTTTATTTTATGTTTTTGTTATTTTAAGTCTTAAATGATTAGCTAATATTCTCTTCTTTTTTTTCTTAGAAACATGCAACTCAATTACGTCAACTCTTGAAAAAGAAATCTGTGATAAAATATCTGGACAGTAATTCTGGAAAATTTAACTGGACTGATGTACTCAAGGTAAGAGTAAGGATGGCAATGATTTTAAGGGAAGCACTGGTACAAGATCTTGAAACTTGGTAACATTTACTTGGTCGAGCACAAACCCACGTTAGGCACATTAGTTAATGACGTGATCATTATATCCCTGGTCTTTTGTATTCAGTGTTGCTCTTCACCTAGATGAGTCACTCTCTTGAGTTAATGAGCTCCATCTGCTTAAGACAGCTGAAGGTAAATGATTTGAACTCGTGTAATTCTAAGCTTCTACCTATGGTCCATCCTTGGTGCTTGAAACTTTGAATCGTAATTTACAACTTTAAATCCTAGCTGTTCTGTTACCTTTAAATTTAGGCAAATATCCTTGGGAAAAGTATGTATGCTTTGATTGACACTAGCTATGAATTAAATAGTGCAACTAATATTATTAGTGCCTGTGTGTTGCCATTTTAGCAAAAACCTAACTAGTTAAGGAAAACGTTTAATCTAATTGTAATTATAGCGCTTTAACTAGTTAAGGACAATACTCTGTTTTAGAGTACACCATTGTAGGTGTGATTCGTCTTTGAACTGCGACATAATGCCAAAACTTAGTTAATGTATAGAAATTGCTCCTTATGCTGATCAAGAGAAATCAAGAGTGGTTATATATTAATTGTTGTAGCCCCCTGTGAAGGGGTCACAATATGAATATAGAGAGTCAAGTAATATGTACGAGTGATGAACCTCCGTAACTAAACTCTGCTCAAAGGCAGGAAATGTCTGGCTTACATAGAGCCAAAACGAGTCCCTTATATCAATGGTATAGAAGTGTAAACTACCCTAGAACAATAATTATCTGAACTTTTTAAGAAAAAAACTGAAATGTTTCATTCTTGAAATGAGCTGGAGATTTGTTTTTATCGAATTATTTTGTTTCTTTATGTATCTTTCAGGATGTTGTACGACATGTCAATGTGGAATCCCATGCTCTACAGAAAAGTCGAGCTTCCCACACAGGGCAGGCAATGGCTAACAAGAAACGAGAAGTTGCTTCCCTCTTCAAATTTGTGGTTGAAATTGCAAATAAACGTGAGTCTTTATTTAGAATTTTCCCTCTTGTCTATGTTGGGATTGTTATAAATAAGATTTCATTTTTTGGTGTCAAGATGGTCAAGTTGGAGTGCTGGGTGATTTGATGTTGACGACGTCGTCCTTTAGTCACATATTCTTGGTCAGAATGATGGTATTGACGACATTGTCTTTTTGGTATTTTTATAATAGTATAGCCTCACAGTCATGGTCTGATTGTGGGTGAGATGATGTTATTATTGCGAAAGGTTTTTTCCAACTGTTTTGTTTTTTGATAGTTAATTGTTTTTATGAAATTTTCAGCGCCCAAATAAATGGAAACTATTTTGGACGCTGAGCTTTTTAAACCTGTTTCCATCGATGGGTATATATGTATGTATGTGTATATGTAAACTGTCTGTGATCTATTTATAACAGGATTTTAACTGAAAGGTCCAACCGACATATGTGGTGTGGAACAAAACGTGGCAGCGCAACACACGTTGTTGGGAATTCTCTAACTTGCTACCCTGTACTTGCCAAACGACCTGTTTACCACCTTATCTCTATATGAACAACGAGAATTCGCACTGGCAGGATGGTATCTTAACAGGCCAAAATCACAGGCACCACCAGTTGCCTTTTCAAGGTTCCACCCTTCTCCTTATTCCACACAGTGGTTCAACATTTTCACCACGGGGATACCCATTTTTTAGGGTGATTTTAAAGCATGTAATCATCCAAATGAAAGTGGTCCAATTGGAGAATAACCATTCAATATTGGTATCTGTTGGGCTGACACCTCTAATTTAGTCTGAGAGACTAATGGACTTCACTTCCAGGTAGCCATGAACTGCTATCCGAGTCAACTTGCTCTATGAATGCTGCATAGCTTTCCTTTTTACTTCCACTATTCAAGTTGTTCTTGGTCTCCCTCTCTTCCTTTTGCTATCTGGGGTCCAGTGCAATGCTGTTCTAGTGATCGATTTATGACTAGAAACCTAAATAATTTAAATAATGATGGGGCGGTCGACGTGGCCCAGTGGATAGGCAATCAGACTTCGAAACTGTAGTATGTGGGTTTGAATCCAAGTTGTTCCGTCTATGTTGACATGTCGACTCATACCCTTGGGAAAGGTATGAATCCACATTTTTTCCTCCAGCTATGGATTATATAGTGCAACTTGTGTTATTTAAAAAAAACTATGTGTGTATGAAAATAATCATAATTGTTCTCAGCATTAAAATGACCTAAAAAGGATGATAAACACAAAAATAAAAGAAAAATTAAATAATGATAATCATTGTCTATGTTTTAATTTACTCTTCTAAAAATGGCTAAAGTTTTGCAAATCCTAATTTCAAACATTTTCTGTTTAAAAGGTGGACCCCAGTTGAAATCTACATTGGTGGTGAAGCATATAACGAATGTGTTAGATGACAATTTCATGTGCGAATGCTATGGCCAGGTCTACAGCAGTATTCTTTTAAAGCATGTTCTTTCTGTACGTAAATACCTAACAGAAATTCCTGCCACTTATTGGCTTGGTAAGTTTCAAAGCCTTTTTACTTATTTTTTACATTATTTATTTAAAAGATTAATGCTTCTCAGCCCATTCATTGATGTTAGAAACATTTATATGCATTTAAGTATTAACTTTCTTGCAGTCTTTTGTCATCATTCATCAATCCAGTGGTAACGCACCACTGGGTTGATGGATGATGACAAAAGACTGCAAGAAAGTTAATACTTTGATTTTTGCTGTTTTTGTAGCGTACTTATATTTTACAAGAAAAAATCGCTAGCTCTATGCTCAACCTCCTACCTGGAGGATCTTTTGTGGGCTTTTGAAATCAGTGTTACCCTTCACCTAGATGAGCTACTCTCCTGAGTTGACAAGCCTCATCTGCCTGAGGCGGGTAAAGATGGATGCAATGGTTTTGAATCGGATTTGAACTCGCGTAATACGATTCCATAGTCCGAGCTTTTACCAATGCTCCACTTCGCCGCCCTTTTGTCCTCATTTTGGTGGTTTATAGAATTGAAAAATTCAGTAAGAAGCTGACTAAAAGGAACAAATAATTGGGTTTATAACGCTAAAAGACCCAACCTTAATTCTCCTTCAGGACCAATAGTGCAGCGGATAGAAGTGTTGGAGTTTTTACAGTTACAGGTGGGCATTGTCAAAAGAGACCAATTTCAATTCCTAGCCAAGCTGGTCAAAGGTTTACTTGGTCAAAAATCTGGTTCGATAGACAACAACAATGGAAGGCAGTTATTACTGGGGATATGGTTACAAGACTTAGCATTTCTATTTGATGTCACGATTAATCACCTGAAGACGACATGGTGTGAACTTGGCCGAAACGTAGTGAAAAAACACCATCAACAAATAAGATAAGGACTAAAGTCTGCAATAAAGTTAACGATCAGATTATAGAGCCTCATATCAGAAATAAAAAAAATACAATTGACATATTTACATCTATTATATATATATATATATATATATATATGTACACCTGGTCTTTTATAATCTGATAATATTTATAAACATCATCATGCACTGGGGCAGGAAATAAAGATGTACCATTAGTCTTTGGTTAGACAGGAATTTATGTATGCAGCTATGAACCGCTTGTGAAGTTCAAATTCCTATGAGACCCGGCACTAAATTGTGTGCGTTCAGTGGTTGAGTCGGCTAAAACTGCAGAAGTCAGTATGCTTTTCTTTAATCTTTGGAATATAAATATTTAACCCTTTTGATTCTTTCATATTTATTTATAATCCTTTTATAACCTATTAATTATTTTACTTTTATTCTATACTAGAAGTGTCGCCCGGCGCCAGGGACTTGCCAATATTTGTTTTCAAAAACGCTCTGTGTTTGAAAATGAATTTTTTTTCTAAATTTTCAAAAACGCTTCTCCATTATTTATTGACTTGTTTATTTTTAATTCAAAAACGACTCTTCATATCTTTTCAGTGTCTAAAATAAATTTTTTAAGCAAGAATCACTACTTCTAAAATGCTGAAATGATTTATAAGGTCAAGTTGCATTGGAGACACCGACTCTCGTCAGATCACTGAAGTTAAGCATCGTTAAACCTGGCCAGTAGTAAGATGGGTGACCACTTAAGAATACCAGTGTTCACAGTTCAATTTCATATTTTCTTCTGGAAATATAGCGCCTACTTGATCTAGCCGTGCACATGCCCGTAAATTCAAAACCGGATGTAGGACCCATTCAAACATGACGATTAGAGTTTTAGTAGTATATTAGATTGTTTTTCATCCACTTCAAAATTTACTGAACACCCATAAAAATATCTATGAGATCAATCGAAGAAATTTTCAATTGTATTCAATTAATCATTTAAAATTGATTTATTTTTTTCCCCCTAGATCTGTTGAAAATCTATTGCTCTACATTCCAGTTGGATGAAACTGATGGCAACCATCTTTTGTATGCTCAACTTATCTATGCATTAATTCAGACAATTTCTCTTCATACTGATTTGCCTAATGAAGATCTTCTCAAGTTCTTCACTGAATTTTTCCAGTCAACTAGGTGAGATATGTTTATTTATGAATAATTTTTCTTTTTTTCACCAATCAACCTCAATGGGTTTATTTAGCCCTTTTGACCTGATATAACCAAAGGCAAAAAAAGACACACTGACATTTCGACCTTAATATGGTTTTTTAATTACTTAGTATATTGCTAAGTTAGGGTCCAAAGGTAGAGGTTGAAATATTGTTGTGCGTGTGTCTCTTCTTTTGCCTTAAGTCACCAGGGCCGTTATATCGGATCTTTAGGGTTTAAAGGGTTATGGTCGGTTTAGTTTTTATTGGCATTTTTCTTGTTTCAGATCTTGTGGTAAATTTTTAGTTCTTTTAAGAGTTTAAAGATATTTTCTATATCATTGTATTCAAATAGATTTTTTCTAATATTATTAGTGTTAAAGAGGTTCTTTCTTGTTTCAGATCTGATAAAATTTTAGTTTTTTTTTAGGAATTTAAAGATATTTTCTGTATCATTTTATATAAATAAATTTTTCATATTATTAGCATTGAGGAGGTTCTTTCTGAAGTTGTTGATGCTTTACATTCTATAAGGATGTGTGTGACTGAGAGGTGTATGACATGTTCTACATTTTGGCTGTAGTTCTTTGTTCAGTATAAAAGAATAAGCAAAATTTGTATGGCCTATATGAAGGCAGGATAGGATAACTTGTTCTTTCCTGGATTTTGTAAGGATTGGGGGTATTTACTTTGGGTTTTATTTGAAATAGTTTGTTTTGAGTATTTTGGTTACATTCTTATTGCCATTTATTTTGGAGAAATTTATTTATTTTTGGTTTCAGATTTGTATATGATTAGTCTTTAAATTTATTTTTATACCAGCATTATTTCATTAGAATTTTAGAAAAAAAAATCAAAATTGATTATTTCTTAAAATCTAAGCTTATTAGATTAATTCTCTGCATCTAATTTTCAAAATAAAGTCAATAAAGTCATTACTATTCATACTATATTGTTTTTTTAAACAGATATTTTTCTGTAATAATTGTATGATAAATACTGCACTCTTATAACCTTTTAGATGTACTCATTCATTAGGCATATAATCAGCCAGCCTAGAACGCTCAGTGAGAGGTATCCCTTACTAGCCTTTTCTGTACCGCTAACCCTTATAAATGTTCTTATTCTCACGGGTAGACATGTTCCTACTTTCTCCACCTTCGCCCTCACAACAATCTCATAGTTTATTTGTTTTTTATTTCAGAATAAAAAAAGAGAAACAGACAGTTGTACAATACATCATGCGATCTGTGAATTTTTTTGTGAAACTTGTAGCGACTGAAAGCCGACAACAAATGTGTAAACTTGGAGAAATTGCCATTCTAAAGTTGCTCTATTTATGGAACTGCAAAAATGCATTGTTACAGGTTAATTCATTATTTGTTTATATTTCTGAGATAAAGAGCTGGGTGTTTTACATTAGAATACTGTTTTGAGACTATTGAATTCATCTTGATTATCAACACTCAGAGGAGTTTGTATAATTTAAAAATTATTAAATCAATCTGACATCTTGATTGCTACATCATTCATTCATTGGCAATCACTTTCGACAAGTATGATAGTTCTTCTGTCGGTGGGACTTGGTCTGGTCATATGTGGATGCTCAGGTGGCAATCTACATAATTAATGGGGCTGTGACAAGATGCTTTTGTTAAACAATATTCTTATCTCAGCCCTAGTTATTGGTGCTGTGACGAGAATAATTTTTAATAAAAGCATATTGTCAAAGTCTGACTAATAACTATAAGATTAAAAGAAATGATAAAATTCTAAAACTGTCAAGTAATGACAAAAATATTCTTTAAGAAAAACATATTGTCACAGCCCTGATAATTAATTTTATCAGAAATGTACATTCTGAAATAAGAATTGACTCCATTGATTGATTTACAAAAAAAAATTGTTCCTATTGGAAGAAAAAGAAATATAGGCAATATACAGTAAATTTATAATAAAAAATGCAGATAGTTATTATTTTATAAAAGTTGAAACTGCAGGCAGAAATTTTAATTTATTAATAATAAAAATAATCTTTAGAGAAATTAGAGTATTTAAAATTTAGAGTTTCATTTGGAATTTTATAATGTTTCCTAATTTCAATACAATATATTTAAAATTTGACAAGAAAGATCCCAAATCAACCCATAAGACTTGAAGAAATATAAAATGCTCATCAACCAAAATCTAATGTACATAACAATTAAGATGAAGACAGTAGCTAAAATAAGATTATTTTTATCAGTTAAAAAAAAGGAGGCGGTCATCGTGGCCCAGTGGATAGACAATTGGACATCGGAACCATAGTATGCGAGTTCGAATCCAAGTTGTTCTGTCTACATTGAAATGTCAACTAATACCCTTGGGAAAGGTATGAATCCTCATATTTCCTCCAGCTATGGATTAAATAGTGGAACTTGTGTCATTAAAAAAACATGTGTGCATAAAAATAACATTAATCATAAGTAATTGTTCTCAGCATTAAAATGACCTAAAAAGGTTGATATGCCGTTACACACAAAACAAAGTTAAAAAAAGTTCTTGTTGGTATCATCTGTGTATCCTATACCTGTTTAGTTTGTTTAATTTCAAGGATAATTGTTTAGAGAAGTACAAATTGAACAGTGGATAACGGTACAAACAATCAAGTCAGGATTCAGTGTCATTCTGGCATACTGTATTTAAACTCCTTGAGTTTTGTTATCCATTTGAATGTTAATCCTGTTAAAATTTACAACTCAATAAATACAATTTTAAGTTACAAAATGTTTTTTTAAATTTTTACCAGGGCTTGATTGTGGAATTTCTCAGTGCTCAAATAAAAATTCATCACCCTGGAGGTGCCAAGACTGAAGAATTAGGAGCATTTGCAGCCGATTGGGATCTCTGGAAGGTAACACAATTATTAATAATTATTAAATTTTACTTATCATTGTTAAATGAAATTCTTTATGAATTAATGTTAATATACGTAGGAAATATATTTAGTTATAATATTTAAAGATGTCTATTATTAATTTAAAAAAAAAACACTACATCAATAAAAATACATTAACACTTACATTTTAAGATTTTATGTTTTAAGACAATTGTGTTTCAAATAAAAGATTACCTACCAAAGCTAAAAAGGATTATAAGGGTTTCTAAAGGTTTTAAATTACAAAATACAAACAACTATCTACTTGATTTTAGTTGTTAGATATATATTGAAGCTGATGTTCATTTTCACCATTCTGAAAAAATTAAGCAAAAAGTGATTTTACTTTAACAACCGATCTAATTTTTTAATATCAATTTATTGAAAAGAATTAAAAGATTTATTGGGTCCTCACATCTGTGAGGGGAATGGATGTGCAAGTAAAAGTCTAGAGAGGAAGGCCCCAAAATGGTGCACATTCTCTCCTGATGACTTTAATATTTATATAGTTTATTTGAATTTTTACGAGTTGGATTGCCTGAAGATCATCATAGAAAAATTATATGGATAGAAAGTAATTTTTAATTTTTTTAAAGATTTTTTTTTTCAATATAATTTTTATATTTCCTTTAGTAATAAGCATATGAAATCTTTACAGAAATGTCCAATTTATTTTTCAGTTAAGATCTGTATAAACACCAAATGTAACTCATCTTCTTTATTTCAGACCAAAAATTTATTAATATAGATCAATAACAATCACATTATATTTCAATGTGTTTTCTTACAGAACCATTTACAAAGTCTTTATGAAACAATTCACAATGATTTACAAGATATGGCATCAAAACATACATTCTCTTCAAGGTAAGAACAACTAAAAATTGAACTACAGGGACTTCTCACTTTACGTGTGTTCACTTTTTGCATTTTCGGATTAGAGGTGAAAACCAACAAGAAATTTGTCACATTAAGAGTATAGTTTGAATTTACACAATGTGAAGAAAATCAAACTGCCTGTGGCTGGACAGTGTGGTTTAGTTCAGTTAAGCTGCCACTAGGTGTCAGTAGAAGAAAATAAGAAATACAATGTGTTTATTGTGCCACAAGTTTATATTACCCATCCCCAATTTTCCACCCTCGTATTCCCTGTGGTCTACAGTTTAGCCCAGTTATATAATTTAAATTCACATTCTGCAAAAAATCACTTTATGCGAGTCCTTCAGGAACATAAACCTTGCGTAAAGTGAGAAGTCCCTGTATTGACTAAAGAAAGTAAAGATTGATGACTACTTTAATTTCATTTGATTAAAGATAAAGTATAATTCAATAAACAATAGTTCTTCGGAATCCTTGGGATGAGGCTTAATAATTTGTAGAACTATTTTTCGGACTGTTGTCCACATCCTTAGTGTTATATACACAATGTTTCAATTTATATTATATTATAGAATATTAAATTATATTCACAACAATTCAATCCGATTAAAAGAAAAGCGCACACATTGGACATGAGCGTTTGATGGAAAAATACAAAAAACGGATTTAACACCTCTCGGTATGAAGTGTTGAGATATGTCACTATCACCTGAAAATGGCCAAAGGGTTTATGGGCCGAAACGTTGTGAATATAACAATAATAAGGATGAGGACAACAGCCCGAAAAATAGTTCTACAAATCAATAAACATTAACAGTAAATTCACCGTTTTAAGACATTTTATTCTGGGAAGTGATGAAATGTCCTTTGCATTCAATATTTTCTCTTATCCTTAAAACAACATTCTTGAGTTCTATTAAGACTGCTCTTCCTTTTGATCAATCAAATTTTGTATTTGTTTTATTATTCAAAAAACTAAAACTATGTAACAATATTTTTCTTTTGGAAAAAATTTAAAACTTAATTTCTTCTTTATTTCTTTTTCTTATCCTCTCTAGCCTCCGTGAAAATGTCACTATTTTGAGTAGTCAGTATGTAGATCTGGTGGCTGATGTGTACCATCAGGTAAGTCAATTTACACAATTAAAAAGATTTACCCATATTATAGGCTGGTTTTTGAAATGTTTTTTTAAATGTCTCCAGTTGAAATTCTTTAAACATTTATGAGAAACAAGCATCTAATTTTCAAAATAAAGTCAATAAAGTCATTACTATTCTTACTATACTGTTTTTTTAAACAGATATTTTTCTGTAATAATTGTATGATAAATACAGCAGTAGAGTAAATTAACTTGATCAGCCAGTGTAAATTATTATGCTTAAATTATGACTTTTAACTTATTATTAGGTTTAGTAATATCTCTTTATAATTTTCAGACAATCTAGTTTTTTTTCTATCCAATTGAAAGTTGAAACGGCTGAGAACTCAATATTTTAATCCTAGTATTTTTCAGGCTATTTTCCAGATCTTTATTTTTATTTGTTTCACTACGTTTCAACAAAATTAACCTTTAATTATTTAACATTGAGGACAAAAAATGCTTATAAGATTAATCATACTTGATCTGAAAGATTTAAAAAAATAATTTCAATATTTTAAGTTCCTAATTTGCATATTAACTCTTTTAAAATTTCCTTTATATTTGTTATAAATAGATCCCAGGCAGATTTGCATTCATTCATTCATACATACATACATATACACACACATATTGGGCAGTGACGGTGGAGCATTGGTAGAAGCTCGGACTCTGATATTGTATTACGCGAGTTCAAATCCCAGTCAAAACCACTACATTCACCTTTAGCTGCCTCAGGCAGATGGGGCTCGTTAACTCGGGAGAGCAGCTCATCTAGGTGAAGGGTAACACTGAATGTAAAAAGCCCTGGCAAGGGCACGTAAAAATGGCCTTGTGCGAAATTTGGGTTGGTGCTCACCAAGTAAATATAATATATAACTGGCGGGATTCAAAAATCAAAGATTCAATTGTCGGTTCAATAAAAAAAGCCTCAAGTGCCATAGAAAGGTCGAAAAGTTCAACAAGATAAGACCCTAAGTTCGAAAAGTCATGTCAACAAAAAAAGCTGCATAAAACCGAACATTGCGCATATAAACCACAAAATAGAAATAACGGCCCATATGATATGAATAGCACTAATTAATCAAAAAGGCTTTTAATCAATATCTTCTGAAATATAGTGCCTAATGGAATTGAAATTAGAGATGGGTTGTTTTGGCCTTCAGAGACAGATTGATGCTTATCTTATAGGTTGTCTGACAGCAGTAAATAACTAAGCCTAAAATATATGGGATTTTACAGTTCTATTAACTCATAAATTACGTGTATTAACTCATACATATACAGATTATATTTACTTGGTGAGCACTAAACCAAGTTTTGTACTAGGCTATTTTACGTGCTCTTACCCGGGATTTTTATATTTAGTGTTACCCTTCACCTAGATGAGTTGCTCTCCCGAGTTAACGAGCCCCATCTGCCCGAGGTAGCTAAAGGTGAATCTAGTGGTTTTGACTGGGATTTGATCTTGCGTATTACGATTCCAAAGCCTGAGCTTTTACCAATGCTCCAGCTTCGCTGCCCAGGAGCTTTCAAGGATATATCTATTTGGTTGAGCACAAACCCATGTTAGGCACAAGGCCAATTTAATGTGCTCATTATATCCCTGGGCTTTTTATAATCAGTGTTTTGTTATCTTAGCTTTTAAGGATATACAGGGGTTAGACAAAATAATGGAAACACCTTGACATTTCTAAAATCTAATAGATCGGCCATTTTCATTCTTTTTTCTAATATAAAATATCTAAACTAAAAAAGATAAATTGAACCAATTAATTTAGGATAACAATTAACAGAAATAAAAAAAAATTAAGATTTTTATAATTTATTTTCAATTAAGTGTTTTAAATTAGATGCCTAATTTAGAGGTGTTTCCATTATTTTGTCCAACTCCTGTACTTATAAACAGAATGGTGTCATATGTGAAAACAGATACACATAAATGAGTAGAGAAAGAGAGAGAAAGAAGGGATACATTTGAAGGAGGACACACGCACACACACACACACAAAGAGACTGAAAGACATACCAAGACAGACCCACCAATATATACACATATATATATACAAAAAAATAAACCCCGAAATATATATACACACAAAGCAGAATGTCTACCAGTTTGTTAAGATATACAGAATAATACAAGTATTACCAGCTTTGCCTGAGCACGAAGGACTTGCTACTGAGGTAGTTAAGGAAGCCTATATTACATAGGAAAGCAGTTAATGCTTTTCTCAGCTAAATTTATAAGATTTTCTTTACAGTAAGGAAGCATTTTATATAGAAAGGCAGTACCATCACATACCAATTTTAATGGTCTGAATCATTTTTTTTAATAACTATTGTGGTGTCTTTTTTCCAAAGAGCCCTACATATAAACAGGATATTTCGTTTTTTTGTTTTTTTTGTTTAAGTAACTATTGTGGTTTAATTTTCTGAAGAAGTACAGGATTTAGGGTCTCATACAACCACAATGATCTGATGTTTAAATTATATAATTGTAAAAATGTTCTTATCAGAGACAAATAAGAAGAGACACAGACGCAAGTGAACTCTGAGTTCAAATAAATAAAATTACTTCAAAAATTATGGCACAGATGTTTAATGTTACTTTAGAGATAATGCATTAAACCTATTCACAATACATGCATATGTACATATATGCGCATATTATATATATATATATATATATATGCGCATATTACATATATATATATATATATATATATATATATATATATATATGTGTGTGTGTGTGTGTAATGGAGTAGATGCATAGCTATCCACTCAGTCACAATTGTGCTTACATAAGTGCAATTATACTTTCTTCTTTTTTCATTTTCTCCTTTGACAGACAAATCATGAATAGCCTATTCTATTCATTGCCATTTTTTCTGTAATATTTTACATATGTTTTCAAAGGGTTGACAACATTAACATGTAAATTTTCCCAAAGCTGTTATCATTGTATATTTTCACAGCTGCTTAAATAGATATCTCATCCTGCCTGCTTTCAAGTGTTCATTTTTTTTAAAAACTTTTTTTCTTGTATCAAAAAAACATTTGTAATAATACCAAACAATTGTTCTTAAAGAATGTTCTGAGAAACAAAGTAGAAAAAATGCTTATTCATATTGAAAATACAGTGAAACAACAAAACTTGGCTGTCCCAAAAGTTTGTGAGCACTTTGAAACTTGACTTGCCAAGTAATAATAAAAATGACAAAATAAAGACCATCATTTTTCAAAACTTGTCTGCCACCAATCTGCAAGCTTTAAAACAGCAATAAAGCTAACAAATTAACCAACAAAAAAGCAAATCTGGTAAAAGTACCATTCAGCTAGCTTGGAATCAATGAATTCTTCACATACTTCCTCAAACTTTTGGGACAACTTAATATATTTTTGAGAATAAATAATGTTCTACTCATTTCAAAATGTTAAAACTGCTTTATTATATTGTGTTTATTGAATATTCATTTTAATAAAACCTAAAAAAAACTTTAAAGATAAAATGATGAATTAAAATCATTAAAAGATAAAAAAAATATTTCAGATAAAAATTTTAAATCAAAATTCATTTTCAAAGATTTATTTTATAATAAAATAAGAATATTTAATTATATTATAGAATAGTATTGTTATTAAAATAGTAAAATCAAATCCTAATTCCATACATTGGTGAGTTATATATTAATCTGTAGAGTTAGTTTACGAATATTTATAGTTAGAGTGCTCAATATCAGTTATAGAGTGTTTGTAGTGGATAGGCATAAAGATGAAGTCAACAGTTCTTCATCAACCATTACACCAAGTGGTGCGTTGGGCAGCAAATTTGTATTTGCTGTTTCCGTTGCATACTTGTTTTTACGAGAAAGAGTCGCTAGCCTTATGCTCAACCCTCAACATTCATCAACCATTACGCCCAGTGGTGCGTTGGGCAGCAAATTTGTATTTGCTGTTTCCGTTGCATACTTGTTTTTGCGAGAAAGAGTCGCTAGCCCTATGTTCAACCCCCAGCCTGGAGGACCTTTTCTCGGGCTTTTGAAATCAGTATTGCCCTTCACCTACTCTTCCGAGTTAATGAGCCCGAGGCAGATAAAGGTAGATGCAATGATCTTGACTGGGATTTAAACTTGTGTGATATGATTCCATGGACCGAGCTTTTTAACCAATGCACCACCTCACCGCCTTCAACAGTTCTTTTTGCTTATCAATTTCTTGCCTGTGCAGTTATCCGACATTTAGGAGATGCTTTTGTTTTTCATTAATATTAATCACAATAGCATTTTTTTATATTATGTGAAAACATTTTTGTTGAAAATAAAGAGAGTCTATAATCCAAAAGAAAAAAAAATGTATGTATAAAAGAAATCACTTATAAAAAAAAAAAAAGCATAAGAAAAACTAATTTTCCTCGCTTTTTTCACGACCACCAGAAAAATCCAATATAATTTATCCGAAACAGTATATTTGTGAACAAGTCAAACGAACAGTAAGGCGTAAGGCAATGATTTTTATCACAGAGAAAAACTCCGATATAAAGATATGGGCATTCAAGCAGCCTTGTTGGCAGACTCATTGCCATAATGACCACAGCTGACACTTGAAGGAATGATTAAAAAAAATTCAGCTTCTGAACAGATGTCCAATGCAAAGAGAATGTTGTTGGTAAAGAGAGAAAACCTAATAAATAAATATATATATATAAAAAAAAATATGATGAACATTCAAGATTAAATTGCCAATAACTATACATCCGGTTATCAGTTTTATTCAATGTGTCATCACGTTTATGGAAATATTACTTGTGGCTGTGTGAATATTCTACCTGTTTAGGTTTTTTTGTTTTGATTTTTTTTTTTTTTATTTGTCTACATAAGCCCTGGCATGCGTTTGATATGCTTATCTGTAAGCATTGATCACAAACTTATTGCTTTCTATAGAATACAATATAGAGATCTTTATAAAGCCATATTTGAACCATTTTCATATCATCATCAACCTCCTGCTTTAAATAATCTATAAAGGTTGATCAGGAAGTCTGTTTGGGACAGTGGATGGCCAGTATGACTTTTGAATCCTAACACATGATTTCAAATCCTAGTCATTCTATTTATATTCATAATTGGACTAATACCTTTGGGAATGGTATGAATCCTCACATTCCCTTTAACTATAATAAATAATAATGATAAATCGCAGTCAGTCAGACTTTAACTATGACTAGCTGGGGCTTCAGTATTCCACATAGCGCCCAACTCGCCTGCGCAGGTTATTATTGGTGCAGTGTCTGTTGCGCATCAGATAGACACCCTATGAACCTCCAATCCCCACATCAACTATGTTAAATAGTGCATATAGTGTTATCCAAAAAAACTATGTGCGGACAAAAAAAGAATGTTTATTTTTTAAAAAATGATTGTTCTCGAGATTAAATGACCTAAAAAGGTTAATATTCTGCAGGAAACAAAAAAGTGCCACTTTATTATTTTTGTGCCAATTCTTCCTAAGTTTCTGAGTCAGAAAATAGAATCTAAGAGAAGAATATCTGTATAATATTTCTGATGAACTTTTAGAAAAACTTGTCTATCCCTAAATAGCAGATTAAGTATCTTTCAAGTCATCTATAGAATCAATTTTCCTAGATGAACCTCTCTGCCAATTTTCAAATCTATAAGTTTAGAAATAATGCTATGTGCAAAGACAGGAAATTATAAGACGGAGGGGGGGGTAATAATCTCCTTAGAAAAATGTACCGCTACCCAATTTAAATGGGAAAAAAATCAAGCTACTTCTAGAATAGATCCAAATCATTTTTACATTTTACAAAACCCTGTAGTAATTAAGTGAATGACAGTGAGAGTTAAACTAAAACAAAACAAAAACGAGGGTAATAGACTGAGAATGATTAAGAAAGCAAGGTGAAACCATATGAGAGAGAGAGAGAGAGACAAAAGCAATGAGAGGTAAAGATAGATAGATTACAGGAAAGAAAGAGAGAAACCATGTCGGAGAGAGAGAGAGAGAGAGAGAGAGAGAAAGAGAGAAAAACAAGGAAAGGTAGAGAGACATAGGAGACAGGAAAGAAAGAAATCATGTCATAGAGAGAGAGTGAGAGAGAGAAACAAAGAGAGATAGAAGAGAGAAAAGAAAGAGAGAAACCAGGTCATAGAAAGAGAGAAAGACAACGAAATCTAAAGAAAGGTAGAAGACAGGAAAGAAAGAGAGAAACCATGTCAGAGAGAGAGAGAGAGAGAGAGAGAGAGAGAGAGAGAGAGACAATGAAATCTAAAGAAAGGTAGAAGACAGGAAAGAAAGAAAGGTAGAAGACAGAAAAGAAAGAAAGGGAGAGTTGGTAGAGAGAGAAAGAGGAGAATATCTAGTGAGATGAAACGTACAGTCATTTTGATTGTCTACTTTGAAAATTGAATCAAAATGGAGGCCAAGATGGAGGCCATACTACAGGCAATCATGTGATCAGCCAGGCATCCAAATGGAGGCCCAAGAATCAATAACACTGACAATGTGTCCAACAACGATAACACCACTTGGCTCTCCATTTTGGAGAAACATTGTGTTGAGCACTGATCCCCAGGGGGGGCAGGGGAGGAAATAGGTTGGGAGTCAGGGAGGAAAGGTTTGCATGAATCTTACAAGAAATTAGATTGTAAGAAGTAAAAAAAAAAAAAAAAAACAACTGCCACAGTTTTCATCAATACAAGACCGACTTTGAACTCTTGACTAATTGAGACAGAGAGATCACAAAGGGAATATTTTGTGAACGGTGCTCGATTCCCTGGGGGTGGGGGAGGAGGAAGAGGAGAAAGAAGAAAAAGGCCAGTCATTCACCATTTTTGCACTGGCATCAGAAACATTGGGAATTCATTTCAGAAGAACTGTTAATACATTCCAGGGTTTTAGCACAATGTCTCAAAGCATTTGCCATTTACCTAGATGAGTTGCTCTACCGAGTTAACAAGCTTCTTATGCCCAAGGCAGCTAAAGGTAAATGTAATGGTTTTGAATGGGATTTGAACTATTGTCATGCGATTCCAGAGCCCAAGTTTTTACCAAAATTATAAGATATTATTGAATTCAATTCTTACTGTCAACCCAATTCAGCAAACTTGTTCTTCTCTTTGGTTTCAACTTTTGTTTTTACAGATGATGATATTTTATCTTGTCTTTTTAGCAAGAAATCCTATTAAAAGAACTTACACAGCCACACAACTTAATCGGCCATGACATCCTTCTTCTTCATCCATCCATCAATTGTCAAAATATAGATTGTAAAATGTGGATTAGAAATATGGATGCTTAGAGAAGGACAAAAGAACCAAACAGAAAGAATGTGAAATAAAAGCAAAAAACACAAAAACAAAAAACACAAAAACAAAAAAAAAAAAACACAAACACCCTTGTAAAGTCAAAAAGAATTCATTTGGTTAGATTATCCCTAAAATCGTAAGTTACAACTCAAATAGATCCTTTGGCTGTATTCAGAGTATTTTTGAGAGTAATTATTGCTAATCCAAATGGATTTTTCTAGGCCTTGTTTGAGGATATTGCTTGCTAAGAACACCAGATGATGGCTATTTTATGCATGTAATCAAACATTAACATACATACAGAGTGAGCCAAAAGTTAAACTATTTTATATGTTTTATAAACGTTTTAGTTTTATGAGCCGTGAAGAATGTTGCAAAGTTGGCAGAGGACATTTTGACCATTGAAGAAAATCAAACAATTTCTGTCTAAGATTATTTTAGCATTCTTGAAATTCAAAAATTAACTTACTTTTGACCATTTTACTTTTCATAACTATATACTTACTTTTGCCTGTACCTCTATGCATGTGTTTGAGTGTATGTAAACACACACACACACACACACGATGTAATCATTTATAAAAGAATGATTAATTTTATCAAAACCTTTGTTAACTGTATGCAATACTTTTTTTTAAAAATGCACATGCATTATATATATTGGAATTAATTTAAATCAGATACAGAGACACTCATCAGGAAATTGGAAAATAAAATAAAGAAAAGATTATTAGACAGGAGTTCTTTTAAATCACACTTGTTTGAATATATATGATAGACACACATAAAAAAAATATTGTCATATTTTTTGTTAGTGTTTTACAACATATCAACCTATATCTTCTATAATTTTTGGCCCACAGTTTTTTTTTTAAATATCACAGAAGGCTATTTAGTCAATAACTGGAGTGAATGGAGACATAAATGGAAGGACAAGGAATCAAACGCCATGGTTGCTTATCGACTACCCCAAGTGAACTTCTATTTTTGTTAAATGAAAAAAAATTCGTAATTATAAATAAAAATGAGAATGATAAATCATAATTGAATAGAAAATAAGAACCATAAAAAAAATAATAATAAAAAAAAAAAAAGAAACAAATTTGTAATTGTAAAAGAAAAAAGCAAATCAAATTGTCTTTTGAACTTTTTGACCAAGACAACCTCAAAAGGGCAGATTGAAATAAATGAATTGAAGATGCTTTGAGATAATCATCAAGAAAATATCAATAAAGAATAAGAAGTAAAAAGTTAGAAAATTACAATTCTATCATCAAGTCAAGCTTGTACTTTTTACATAATTACCAGAATTCATCAATTTTAATAGGCGGCAACATGGAACATTGGTAAAAGCTCAGATTATGGAATCGTATTACACGAGTTCAAATCCCAGTCAAAACCATTCTATTTACCTTTAGCTGCCTTGGGCAGATGGGGTTGTTAACTCAGGAGTCTAGGTGAAAGGCAACATTGATTTCAAAATCCCAATAAAAGGTCCTCCAGTTTGTAGGGTTGAGCAAAGGAGTAGCGACTCTTTCTCGTACAAATAAGTATGCTACAGAAGCAGCAAATACAAATTTGCTGCCCAAAGCAACACGGAGTGTAAACGGTTGAGCATAGGGCTAGCGAGTCTTTCTCATAAAAATAAGTATGCTACGGAAACAGCAAATACAAATTTGTTGCCCAAAGCACCACGGAGTGTAAACGGTTGAGCATAGGGCTAGCGACTCTTTCTCATAAAAATAAGTATGCTACGGAAACAGCAAACAGAAATTTGTTGCCCAAAGCAAGTGTAACTGTTGATGAATCAATTTTAATCAATTGATGATACACTTTTTTCACCTGAAAAGATCCCAAGATATATTATCCACTTCTCTTGTCTGGCTTTTACAACTTATCACTACCTTAATAAATTATGACTGCCTCTTTATATTATAGCCCCCCACCACCACCACCACATGCAAGCGTATACAGGGTGAGGATGAGAAAGTGAATGGAGAGAGAGAAATAAGAAGATAGAAATTATCATTCAAGCATTAAAAAAAAATTTAAATTATGATAAATTTATTTGAGAAAAAAATTGTTTCTGTCTGAGAACTAGATTTGAACATGACACCACATAATGCCTTTAGGGTGATAGAATGTGAGTGTGTATATATATATATATATATATATATATAAGTTTAGTATACTTGTCATAAATATA
>JAUZSX010310104.1:0-12336 GCA_034780655.1 Idiosepius hallami | reverse complement strand
GCATGATAAACCAGAAGGTCGCTTTATAATCAGACATAATAAACCCGGGCAACGCCGGGTAAAACCGCTAGTCTATAATAAGTATGTAATCTTGATCTTTTGAAATATGTTTTGGGCAAGGCTTCATCTAAATAACTCTAGTTGCCTGAAATTTTTTTATTCACTCTCATTTAGAAACTTAAATGTGATTATTTATTATTATTATTATGAGTCAACTATATGTGGTTATGAACCTTACTAACGCACTTCAAACTTCCCTATCAAGCATTGCCGTCTCTAGGTCCTTGCTTCTAATACCTACATCTCTCAATTCCATCAGAAAATGACAGTTTTCTAGTTCTAAGATTATCCAGAACGTGGGTTTCCGTAGGAGAAAAGGTGAGACCATCGAGCATTGCTGTCCCTAGGTTCTCACTTCTGATACCTACATTCCTGGATATTATATTTGCTTGGTGAGCACCGACCCAAATTTGGCACAAGGCCACTTTTACGTGCTCTTACAACACCCAAACATACAAATATGATATGATATGGATATGATATCAGGAAATAACAGTTTTCTAGCTCTCGGATTATCAGAATGTGGTTTCCATAAGAGAAGAAATGAAACAACCTTAGTAATTAATGTGATAAGAGAAAGATAATTTTCTACTTCACTTCCTTTTTCTTTTTTTTTTTTATAGATTAATTGCTTTTTTAACTGATTATTTTGATTATTCCAATTATTTTTGTCCTTGGAATTGGAAGTTCTAAAAATTTTAGCCTATTAAATATTAAGATTGAATGAATTTTTAAATGAGTAAAAGCATCACACACCATTATTAAAATGAAAAGTTCTCTATTGTTTGTGATTACCCAAGGGTGAGAAATTTATGTTCTATTGAATTTGTTTGGTATTTTAGTTCTTAAATTATGAAAATATAGTAAATTCTAAAATCTTGTGAATAATCTCATTACAATGATACATCTCTGTGCCAAATTTCTGTGTTTCTAAAATATAACCAATGGCCATATGTAATACATGTAACAGACATGGCAATGCACAATTTTACTAAAAAGTCTTCTTTTGAACCTAGTACAGTCCTTGCTTCATAACATTTAATCTAGTGGAGGAATTCTCAACAGGTTTTTTTTTTTTTTACCCATGGACCCCTTTTATCTTCCAAGAATTTAAATAAATAATAAAAGCATATTATCACTGTCCTAGTGATAATGCATACAATCTTTAAAACTATACTTATAGACTAAAAGAAACTTTGGTTATAACCTTTTTAATACTAAATAATCTTTAAAATTTTGGTTTCTACTTTTGGTTGGCTGAAATATTGTTTCCAATGTTCAATGTACCCTCTACCCTTCTTCTGTTAATTTTAAGTTTCAAGATAGCTCCCAATTCTAACTAACATCAGTTGATGACAAAAGACACGTTGGCTGGATCAGATACAAAGATGAAAATATAGGTTTGAATTATTTAAATTGTAATAATGAAAACTCACAAATTCAGCCAAGCAAAGATGGAGGATTTTTGCACAATGAATAAAATTGTAGAATTTAATTTCTTTCCCTCAAATGTTTTAAATTTTTTGTGTCTGTGTGTTGGACTGAAAGCAATTATTTCAACCTATTTATTTCCATTAAAGATTATTAGTACTGCTATTAATGCATTATTGATTTCAACTTAATTGCTCATTTCCTTTTTTTTAATTGTGGTTTGCAAAAAAGATCCTGCTACTTGTTGATTTTCCCCCAAAGTGTTTAAGTTTTTCTATAACTTACTAATAATGGACTTATTTTAAGTATCGTTTGTTATTGCACTAATTATACACTCTAAAATATGGCATCATGGAATGTAGACAATTTCAACAAATATCTGTTTTTTATTGCAAGCTATAATCTTATAATAAGATAATTTAATCTTAGTTATTTAATAATAAAAAATAAAACTTATATTGTTCCTAGTAAGTAGGAAAAGCATTGTTTTTGTTAACTTCAAAGTCAAACTAAAATCATTAATTATTGTTTTTAATTGAATTGGGCCAAAAGCCAGTGGGTTATGTTTTTTTTTATCTTTTATTTTTCATAATTGAAAAAAAAATGGATCTTAAATATTTTTGGATATTTAGTTTTTTTTTGTTTTTTTTTTTATATTGTTTCAGTCAGTTTCCAGTAGTTATGGTCACATACAAAATTTTATCAATAATAAATTTGCCATTAAGAAAATCCTAGAACAGGCAATAATAAAATCATTCTTTTACTGATTTACATCTGCAAGCCATAAAGAATCTAGACTTCAATTCTAACCTGGGAATTGAATTGGTTTTTCCTTATAAAAATAATTTAATTAACTTTTTAAGTGGTAATGTACTCCAAATTATAAGATTAACATTTGTACTTAATATTTCTGTTTTATGATTATGAATAGATTTATTGTGTATTCTTTTTTGTAAATATATATATCTGAATATCAAATTTATTGTTCATAATGCTTACATATGCTCAAATTGTTTGTTTACCCTCTGCATTGACACTTGCATCAATTCTCTTTTAAAAAATTGTCTTGGGGCCACTCCAGGGGACCTTTAGGATTAATGTTGTTGCAAGACTTCTGGGACACCCTGTGTATTTGAAAACTGAAGAAGTGCAACTAATTTTACAATATTTTAATGGTTCCAGGTCAAATTGTCTATTTGCAAAATTGTCCATTTGCAAAATTGTCCATTTGCAAAAATGTCCAATTTGCCATAAGACCCATTCCAATTTCACCCATCAACAATAATGTCCAATTTGTCTAATGTCCACAATACATTATCTAATTATGCAAAATTGTCCATGGCAAAAAGCCAATTTTTATTTTTTTTTAATAATTGATAAATTTTTATTTCTTTTTTCAGAAGGGCTAGGGTTAGGTAATTTTTTTTGGGTAGGAATGTTTTTATTTGGACGTTTTTTGGCCCTTTCGTGGATGCTAAAAAAATTGGACATTGTTGTTGATGGGGAAAATTGGAATGGGTTTCATGGCCGATTAGACCTTTTTGCAAATAGGCGTTTTGACTTGACACCATTTTGATTCCATGTCAGGTCACAAGTTTAGTTTTAAACCAGAGGTATTACCTGGCTTTGCTTGGGCGTTATGGATTTGCTACTAAGTTAAGGAAGCCTATTATATTGAAAAGTAGTACCATACATTTGGTTTGTGGAGCAGTAAATGTTGATTCAAATGGTAATTCTTGAAATATATGTTGTCATTGTGCTATGCAAATTTTGGTGGTCTGAATGCTTTTAAGCTTGTTTTTGTGTTCATTTTGCTCTGTGTTTTTTGTAATTTAAAATTTTGACCAATTAGCATCTATTTTTTCCAGCTAATACCAATCAATAACTTATCAGAAAATGTTCCTCTGTCAGAAAAGTCTATATAAAAATTTCAAGTCTTTAGACCCCAAATTTGCAGAGTAGTTTGGCAAAAAACCACAACAATCCAATCTTTCAACTTTGATCCCATAGCAGCTAAATTAAAGCTTTCCTTAGGTTTGTATACCCCCCTACATATGAAATCAAGTCTGTAGACCAAAAATTGGGTGAGTAGTTTGGTAAAAACTATTCCACGCACACAGATAATCTCACTTCTTATTGTATTATTGATTTGGCTCTTAATTCTTCATTTTTTATATGGAAAATATTTTAATGTTAGTCACTTAAGTCATAAATCAGATATTCTTTTGGTGTTTTTATGGACATGAAATACTTAAGAAAAAATTTTTCTTATTATACACTATAATAATGAACTTTATAATGATGCATGCAAGGGTGATTGAAGCAGCTTGTCAGTCTCAACAATAAATAGCAAAGTCCATAAATAATTTCCATGTAAACACTTCAGGGTTTTCAAATATGAAGAAAAAAAGTACTTAAAAAAACAGTAATTCATGAAAAAAAAAAACACAGTGAAATTTTCAATGAAATTTCAAAGCAAGTTTGTCTTTCAGTATCTAGTGTTACCATGGCAACATTTTTATGAAGTCTATCAAGCAAATACCACAATAAATGAACAATGGAATTTCTCATTCCGAGGTGAGATCGGGATTCGCATGATCAATGAATTACTTTGCATTGTTATCTAATATATCTATGACAAAGTTAAAACCCAGAAAAACATAAAAATATTTTTTATTGTTTGGGACACTATAAACATATACAAGTGTTTGAGGGGAAGTTTACTTGGGACAGTGGGTAGGCAGTCAGGATATATAATATTTACTTTGCCGAGCACCAACCCAAGTTAGACACAAGGCCATTTTTACGTACTCATTATAACCTTAGGCTTTTTGTAATCAGTATTACCCTTCACCTAGATGAGTACTCTGAGTTGATGGATGGTTTTCATCTACCTGGGTTTTTGGAATTGGTGTTATCCTTACACCTAGATGAGTAACTTTTTAATTAAGAAGCCTTATTGCACAAGGCTGCTGAAAAGTATATATGATGGTCTTTTACTGGAATTTGAACTCGTGTATTACGATTCTAGTGTCTCAGCTCTTACCACTGCTGCTCCACCCTTGCTATGCTTAATTTTAATATTTTGGTGGCTTTGCATGACACTAACCCTTCAGGCGGTTGACGTGGCCAAGTGGATAGACAATCGAATTTAGGAACCATGATATACCGGTTCGAATCCAAGTTGTTCCATCTATGTTGACATGTCAACTAATACCCTTGGGAAAGGTATGAAGCCCTATCTTCTCTCAGGCTATTGGTTAAATAGTGCGAGACATCAACGGCGGTGATAAACACAATGGCACAACGGCACTGAAGGCTGCAACAGGATGGCCCTCATTCGTCATAATTCTCTATGCTATTGGAACAAGGCTCTCCCCTGTCAAGGGGCTGTCTCGTGACTGCAGGTGCATCAGTGTGCTCACGTTAAAAGAAATCACATGCAGGCGTTCTCCCGAAAGGGCCCACCGGGAGGGATCAAGACAGACAACAGTCATACTTGACCAAGAGTGACCGCCAATGAACCTTTCAGGTTCTGCAACTCTACTATGGCTGAAGGGGACACCTTTCACTTAACACCATTTGATTCAATAGTTTTATTTTCATAAGTTTTTGTTTGTTTTGTTTCTGTTTTACGTTATATCAACCTTTTAGGTCATTTTAATGCCAAGGAAAATCATTACGAATACTTATATATTTTTTTCTATTTTTATTTATTTTTTATCATTGCTTTATTTTTAGTTAATAGTCTTTATCTTATTTTATTTCATTTTTTTAAGAGAGGGAGATGTTGGTTCATATTTTCAGAAGTACATAACAAGCTATATTATCGTTTTCTTTTATATCTTCAATGATAACTTTATAAATTTATTAGAGAAGAAACAATAGTTTTTAAAATTCAAAATTAAACTTTAAAAGAAAGAATATTGGATGTCATTTATGATTTATGGAAAGACTTTGCCTTACTCTCTTTGGTGCCACAGAACTTCCATTAAGTACATCTTTTCAGTGCATAAAGTTATTACCACACAGAATTATAAAAAAAATTTAAAAAAATAAAAAATTTTCTGAAATTTTTTTAACTTTCAACACACTTGTGGGTAATGTAATTATCATGTTCTAAATGGTGCAAGTGAAAGGTTTTCCCTTGAGTCATACCTGAGTTGCTGAACCTAAAGGACTAGTGTCATAGACAAGCAATATTTTATTATCTCCATGTTTCTTTTCTCCTTCTGTTTATGTAATTTATGTCTTTTTTTCCCATTAATCTCTCTTCTTAGATTGGATTTGTACTTAACCATAGACTTTTAGTGGCTCTTTTTTTTAATTCTACGTTTGATTCTCTTTAGTTAATGTTCCAAATAACTTATTTTTATATCAAAAGTAGCACTCAGGGTAGTTTTAAGAATATTTTTTCAAGTCACCTATGTCAAAAATTGGGCATGTGTTTTAATTAATAGTTTGACATTGCAATTTAAGACTGTAATTTCAAAATGTTTATTGTATTCAAAAAACGAATACTGTATACATCTAGGAAAATTATTTTTGAAAAAAAAAACTATTTGTAATCTTGAAGTAAGGTACATCTATATACAACTATTTCAGACTTCTTTTCAAGTAATTCTGATTAATGGTTGGAAATGGTTGATTTAGAAGCACTCTGGAACAGAACTGTTGGATGATACTCCTAACCTATTAACATTTAAGTAGAACCTCATAGACCGTCATAATTTTCATGAGAAATATTTTCTGATTCTCTTCAATTGACAAACTCAACAAATAATACTCCCCCTCTTTCTCTCTCTCTCCTTTGTCAATGTCAAATATCATAGAATGCTTGACAAATTTTGCTGCAGACAATTCATCTTTGACCTTTGTTAAGAGCAACTCAAATACTATTTGATTTTAAGAAGAGCAAATTACAATATTAAGAAAGCTACTGAACTGTCATTATTTCTGCAGCTAAAATAAAAGATTGAAAGGAAATGATAGGTCTGTGTTAAAACCCAACAAAACAGTGCCTGAAAAATAGCTAAGACTTAATTAAAGGGTTTTTATTGGTTATGGTTGTTTGCCTTGAGAACCAAGGTCTATTTACGTGAGATTGTTATGCCCTAGAAACGGGGATTTTTTTTTTCTTCTTTTTTGTGAAAAGTTACCATTTTCTTTTTTTAGACTGGAAAAATACATATATTGACCTGGAAAAGTTAATCTATTTAGTGCAGTGGTTCTTAACTTGAGGTCTTAGTAACTCCTGGGGGTACTAAATTCCATTTCAGTGTTTAAATAAAAAAAAAAAATTGAAAAAAACTACAGATCTGGTTTATCTAATATCTTTACCCACAGAGTAACTAAAATAGAAATCTTAAAACTAAATGAAAATGATAAAGTAGTTGAACTGTGAAAGAAAAAAAAAAAAATCTTTTAAAATTGTGTGATTGTGTGCTATTATTAAAAGTCTGACAAAAGGAAATAGTGTGGGCATGCAGGATAGAAATTACTACCCACTCTAAATTCAACACCTCTATTGATTTTTTTTGTTTGTTTTTACTGTTTCCACTTTACTGTCTAGCCAACTAAGAGTAATGAAATAGTGAAGGAAAGAAGCATTTTGAGTAGGTAGTGAACTGGTAATCGATGATGTCACATTGTTCTAGAAAGTTCAAGTAAAATAAATATAAAAAGATTGTTTTGAATAGAGAGAGAGAAGAAATTGTCAACTCAGCGAAGGTGACAGACCCAGAAAATTAAGGTCAGCCAACATGTTTATAACTTGATGGCTTAACAGCACATTTGAACTTTTTAAACTATAAATAAGTACCCATCGACACTAAACATGACTGAGTGAAAGAAAGTGGGGTTTTACACCTTCTAACAGCTGCTTGAAAAATAAATAAAAAGGCATTTTTTGTTTCTTCCTAATATTGTGTTTTTAGTCTGATTTTCTTTGTGAATGAATTTGCTTAATTCTAAAACAATGTGGGTTTTGGTCCTATGCAACAAAAGTGGCTGGGGCTTGTTAACTCTGGAGAGCAACTCATCTAGGTGAAGGGTAACAACGAATGTAAAAAGCCCGCGTAAGAGCACATAAAAATGGCCTTGTGCCAAACTTGGGTTGGTGCTCACCAAGTATATATAATATAGGTAAGATCCAATTGGTAAGAGATGTAAATTTGTACAGAGTTTGAAGGGAAAATAATTTTTTTCAAAATTGGAGAACAAAATCCATTGTGAAATAATCATAAATTTATTTCAAATAATATTTAGATCTGTCAGCATCCTGAAGCTGTAACAACTTCCATGTTGTGGTGAAAACTGTATGAGAAAAGGGGTTAAAAATTTATACTTAAAAAAAAAAAAAATCATTTATTGTCTCTTCAGTTTTTAATAGATCTACATTCTACTTCTGTCTTATGCTCCTCACTGAAATCAGCATGATAATCATTAGGGTTTTAATTAAAGAATATTCGTTACTTGACTATTTTGCAAATTCACCATTTAAAAAAAAAAATTCTGTAGTTAGTAGGACTATTTCAATGCTTTTATTAAATAATAGTGGTACAGCCCTAGTTATTAGATCTGTGACAAGAATATTCTTTGATAAAAGCATATGGTTGTTACTTGACTATTTTGCGACTTTACCATTTTAAAAAAATTCTGTAACTTTTAGTAGGACTATGACAATGCTTTTATTGAATAATAATTTCACAGCCCTAGTTATTAGATCAGTGACAAGAATGTTCTTTAATAAAAGCATATTGTCACAGTCCTAATAATCATAAACAGCCACCTTAATTTCCAGAACCCCACTCCTGTCAAGGACTGCATAGTGCTTTCCTATGCCCAGGTCTCCGCCTACTCTTAGGCTCTTTCTATTCTTCTATTCATTATTATTGTTCTTATTAAGCCATCCATTTGCTGGTTTGTAAAAACTCAGAGATTTTAAGAAAAGGAGGAAGATTACAAACTGCAGTCCCTCCCACATATAACTTGTACTGTAAACTTTTTTTTCCTATGGTGTCAACAGACACAGCTATTTATACTCCACCTCATAATATATGTAATGGTATTTGATAGGCAGACAGCTGTTTATGAACCCTGAGTGGGCGGGCAGATGGGTATATGTTTATATAGCTTAGAATTTCTTGTTTATATAGTTGTAGGTCAGTAGTTTTGAATCTGTTAGTTTGAAATATATAGTCTGAATTTAATCTATTGAGTTTTGTATATTGCTGAAGCTTCTTAATATGAATTTTAAAAATGAAATTAACTTTGTTACTTGGTTTTATTGCTCTGTAGTTGTACTAAAAGTTAAGTAGTGTGTGACAAAAAGAAAGTAAGTTTTGTTATCTTTAGAACATACTGACTGGAATGGATTAATAATAGTCTTGTTTTTGTTTTTATTAGACAGAAAATATTGGAACAAGTCCAGTCATATAATGCTTTCTATGAAGGCAAGAGAGGCTGTTTAACAATGAATCAGGTAAGTTTATTTTACTTGTTGACAAACTAAAAATCAATATATTTTAATTATCAAAGTTTCATGATAATAATTATCTTTTTATTAGAATTTTTAATGAAGTACCAGTTATTAGAAACTACCTAAAAATGTAAAACAGGTTTATTCATGCATTAGTTTTGCGTGTTCTTTATTTTAAAACACTTTTTTTTGTTAAAGTTTAGTAGGGACCTTTGAAAGTCATTCACATAAATTTGAATATTTGTATATATTTCAAATGTTGACTAACAAATTTAAAGAAATTCATTTTGATTGGAATTTTAACCTTATTTTTGTTAAATATATCTTATTTGGCTACAAGTATTTCAAATTTGGCAATTTAGGTTTCAATTATTAGTGATTAATTAGACTTATGGTTTAGGTTTATTTTTACACTAATCTCATACTTTACTAATGATATCTTTTTTTCTATAAAATTAACAAGCATTTTTATATGGGATTTATCAAACACTATAACTTAAAATTAGTACTTTTTTACCTCTAAAACTTTGATTCGTTTTTGCTCTCTAAAACGGTTTATTTTATCTTAACTAAATATTGTTTCGTGTTCATTTTGAATAAATTCTGATGCATTTTATGACAATTTTTTAATTATCATTAAAATCATATGGTTTCCCATTATTTTATATTACAATCATTTATTTTTTTTTTTAAATATCCCCTTCAGTACAAAATGTCCCAAAATACTTGTTAATTTCACAGAAAAAAATTTAAAACCTCCAGAAAAAGCTTGTAGATGATCTTAAAGTATTCTATCTTATTTAATCTAAATTAAAATTCATGAATACTAATAGTACAGGGTGTTCAAAAAGTTACTGTGCACTATGATATTAAGACAACTGCATTGCAACTTTTCAGACACCTAGTTTTTTTACACATTTCTTTAAAGTTTTTTTTTGTGGATCTGTGAAATAGCCTACAAGCCTAAATTAATTTGAACTAAAGCATTTTGATAAGTCTTTCATGTTTAGGTGCGTATGCATCTATGAGAACACCTACACCAGAATGACATAACTCAAGATATCGTGACTTTAAAAAAAACCCAAAGTTAACTCTTTGGATTGCCTAATGGCATTTAAATCAGAGTTATAATAACTTGTATAATTCACAATAGTATTGAGACAATAAATTCCTGTTACTCATTTGGTAATTGATCAGAAGCTTCCGACTTTGATATTAGACTTAAATCTAATATCTTATAAGCCAACAGAAAGAGTTGAAAACTAATTTTAAATAGTTTAGTAAAGCTTTGGCTAAATTTGAAATCTAAAATAGTTTTTCAAAAAGTTGCATTTTTTCTAATTATCTGTGGAATAACAGAAAAGGTGTCATCTTTGTAAGAAAATAGAATTTATTTGGTCTTTTAATAGTAGTTTTCTATTCTGCAGTTTTCAATTCTTTTCAATCTTATTGCTAAAGTGATTTATCTTTAAGATATATAAAAACTCAGTAAAATTCATTGTGAAATATTTTAAAAAAATTATATCCTGTATTTTATGTTATGTGAATATATAAAGTTAATATTATCAAATAATATTAATATTATCCATTTTTTCTTCAGATTTTTGAGAGTTACATATATTTGTATAAAATAATTCTGAAAGGTTTGAATTTTATTTTTCAAACTATTTATTAAATATATCTCTAAATATAACAGCTAACAGCTTCAATTAATTATTCAATTATTTGATATTTTCCTTTAAGATAAATGGTGAAGATGTGATTGAGGGTCAGCTTCGGATATATTGGCAAGTTACAATACCTATTCAATTGAAACACTGTGATGATGTTCCTGTGCCACCAATTGCTTCATGGAGACATAGTTACTATGCTGCCATTGGCAATGGTTTTGATGTTGATGGTCCAGATATACAGGTAAGTTTTATTCGTGTTTATCAATTATCTAATCTCTATATTCTGCTAGCTTTAGTTGTTTTGCTTTACTTATCTTTTGTTTCTAGTTGAAAATTATTAGATTTGCTTTGGATTGAAATAATTTGTTTGCAAATTAATTTAGTCTTTTTATTTTATTTTTGCACTATGATTTTACTACTAAAATCAATATGGAATATTTTTTTTGCATGAAAAAAGACTTAGTAACTCTCAAAACAACCATTTAAACAGTGGTTTCTTTAAGTCTCTTCTGAACTTAAAATTATTTTAAAATAATAGATATAATAGTATGAAACCTATTTATTTTCCCAAATAGTATAAGGAAAAGTTTTCAAAAATATTTGAACAAAAGATATATAATATGCTATTATATTAGATTCAGAACTGATGCAATAATGTAAGAAAATATGTGAGAAGCAAATATTTATGAAAATTAAGGTTTTATAAAAAAACCCTAAAATCTTTAGTTCTACTTTCAAACATTATTTATTAAGACCTGTACCATTTGTTGGCACTGGTTTAATATAATTCAGTCATGTCTTCCTTAAACCTTGATAAATGGACACATGTTTTGTTAATAGGTTTTTCTATAACAACAAAAGTGTGATTTTTATGAATGTATATTGGTTAGATTTATTACCAACTGTCACAAAAAGGCTACATGATTATTATTTATTTATTCTTTCAATTATTATTTATTCTTTCAAAATTTCAAAATATTATCTTTTAATAATATTTTAATAATAATATTGTCAATGTTCCTAAGTTATTATTGACTAGTTGGTTGGTTGGTTTTCAAATAAAAGGTTTCTTTCCCTCTTTTTTAAAAATGACCTAAAATATTTATGAACTATAAAGTTTACTATAATTAATTTTTGTTTATTTTCCTGAATCATTTTAACAAATCATTTATGAAATTTTAAGCTATTCACTTTAAATCTTAAAAAAAAACCAAAAAAAACCAACCTACTTAAATTACTTTTGGATGAGGGTTATCTGCTTTGAACTTGATAAAATCTAAAATAAGTTTAAGATAAATTACTTATTTAAGTACAAGCTTAATGCGAAACTAAAGTAAAATATTCTCTTTTGGTGTTTAAAATATTGTAAAAGATTTAAATAGCTTTTGGAATTCTTTTAGACTAATTATGAAATACTAGAATCTGTGTTCTAGCATTAAAGATTCTAATTAATTTTTTGGACATTAAAGCCATAGAACTTCCAGGATGAACAGGTGTAAGTTTTGCTTGGCAAGTTGCATGGCATTTAGTAGGGGTTAAATTTATTTTACCAAATGCTTACTAATCATTATAGTCTTCTGGTTATTTCTTTTGATTTCAAGATACTTTCTTTGTATTACTTATTTGTATGTATGTATATATATATATTTGTGAGTGTGCATATATATTTGTGTGTGTGCATTTATGTATATA
>JAUZSX010310093.1:0-12337 GCA_034780655.1 Idiosepius hallami | reverse complement strand
TAAAGAAAATGTAATATTTTAAAAGTAAAATTTATTAAATTATATTTAAAACCAGTTATTTCAAACAAGCATAGACACTAGTATTGTAAAAAAAGAGTAAATGAAATTATGGGAAAAAAATTCCAAAACGAAAACAACAGAAAAATAAAATTAAAAACAAAAAAGTAATAAAAAAAATTTTAAAAAATAGAAGAATCGAAAAGAAAAAAAGAAAGAAACGAAATAAAAGAATAAAGAAAGAAAAAATAAAAAGACACGGAAACTAGAAGAAAATTAAGCAAAAATACTAAAAAAAAAAGGCTTAAAAAAAGAAGAAAGAAAAAAAGAAAAGAAAATAGACAAAAAAGGAAAAAAGGAAAAAATAAAGAAAGAGAAAATTAATAAACAAATAAAATCGAAGGAAAATTAAGAAAAAATACTAAAAAAAAGGAAAAAAAACGGAGGAAAAAAGATGAGAAAAAAAGAAAAACCAAAAGAAAAAATGCTGTAAATAAAGACGAAATGAAAAGAAGAGTTAAAAATGTAAAAAAAAGCTAGAAAAACTAAAAAAAGAGAAAAAGAGAAAAAAAGATCAAATAAAAAAGAAAAGAAGAAAAAAGAATAATCAAAAGAAAAAAAAAGAAAAATAAAAGAAAGAAAAGAAAAAGAAGAAAAAAGTAAAAAAGAAAGAAAAAAGAACGAAAAGAAAGAAGAAATAGAAAGAAAAGCCATAAAAATTTAAAAAGTGAAAATGCAAAAGAAAAAAACAACATTAAAAAAAGAAAGAAAAAAAAATTAAAATGACAAAATAGAATTGACAAAAGAAACTAAAATTACTTCCAAACAAATAATCATAGTTGTTAAACCTTATGACAGAAAGTTAAACGAATAAAGGAACTTTGTGCACATAAGACTAACAATAACAATAAAAGTACTAATACTGAAAATTAAATTAGTACTTTGTTATAAACAAACTCTAACTTTACCTAAAAATATTTAAAAAACATTGAATGCAATCTATTAATCATATCTGTATGAACTTGTGTATGTGTGTGTATCTGTCTGTCTATGTGTCAGTCTCTATCAGACTTATCTGCCAATTTTCGTCTACCGACTTGAAATTAGACATAAAGAGTATTTAGACATCGAGCTAAGTATTTAATCGGTTTTCACCCGGAAATTTAGCTTGTAAAGGATCAAAGTTGAAAGATCTCACCATTGGTGTCTCTACTAAACTACCCTGCTAGTTTTGGGTGTAAACACTTAAAATTTAAGATATAAGTTATTTGAACTTGGGGAAAACTTTTTAATTGCCAACGAGCCGGAAAATAACTGCTAAGTGGTTAAAATTTGGAATTATTAAAAAAAATAAATCAAATTTAAAATAAAAGTGAGCATTCAGACTAATATTTGCATAGCAAAATGATTCATATTAAAAGTTTGCATATGTACGGTGCTGCTTTCCAATATATTAGACTTGTTTTAACAATAACCCATAGAAAACAATTAGAAATGAATATAGCATGTAATAGACTTCCTTAATTCGCTTAGTGGCAAGTCCCTGGCGCCCAAGCAAAGACGGGCAATATTTCCAGTACTAAATACAAGAATAAAAGATTCTAAATATTAAATTATATTTTTAATTCTAATACCAAACATAACACAGTGTCCTTCAGTGCAATTTGATAAAGCATTGTCTCTTGTCCTCATAATCTCTTGACTTTTACAAAGCCGATTATTATTATTAATATTATTATTATTATTATTATTATTATTATTATTATTATTTCAGGAGATCAAATTGTGGAACCGGTTCATAAGCGATTAAAATCAATTCAAGTAAATAAATCTATTTACTTCACTAGGAATCTGATTATATTTACTGATCAATGGCGGAGGTTAAAGAAATCTGAGAATGTCCAAACACGCCTCTTCGTATTGAATTTCTATTTCTATTGTATTTTGTTTTTTATTATTTTATTGACTCTTTCTCTTGTCTAATTCCTCATCATCCAAGCCAGATTAGCCGAAATTGATTAACTTCATAAGCGGACTAAGATCCAATCACAACTTGTTTGTCATTACATATTGTTTAATCCGTCCGAATTTGAAAAAAAAAAAAAAAAAAACTTTCTTTCAGCTTTGATAGCCAGCTCTTTCTTTTTCTTCTTTTTTCCAATCTTTTCTTTTTCAATCTTTTCTTTTTGTTTCTTTGATTTTTTCTTTTTTATTTTCTTTTTCTTTTTTTTTTCCTTTTTTCTTTTTTCTTTTCTTTTGTCTTTTTTCTATTTTGTCCTTTTTCTACGTGTTTTCTTTTTTTCTTCTTTTTTTTCAATCTTTTCTTTTTCAATCTTTTCTTTTTTTTCTTTGATTTTTTTATTTTTTTTATTTTCTTTTTTTTTCTTTTTTCTTTTTTCTTTTCTTTTGTCTTTTTTCTATTTTGTCCTTTTTCTACGTATTTTCTTTTTTTCTTTTTTTTTTTAAATTTTCTTTTCATGTCTTTCTCACAGGTTCAAATCCCAGACAAGACCATCACATTCACTTTCTACTACCTCGGGCATGTGAGGCTTGGTCACTTGGAAGAGTAACTCATCTAGTGTAGGCATAAAACTGATTTAAAAAGAACGAATGGTTGAAATCTGCTAAATCAATGGGAGTAATTCATCTAGTGAAGACCAATACTGATTTTTAAAAGCCCAAAGATATAATGAGCATGTAAAACTGGCCTTATGCCTAATTTGGGTTGGTGCTCAACCAATTTGATATATCCTGTTTTTTTTCTTTTCTTCTTTTTTTCTATACCTTTTTTTATATAACTACATGTAAACAAAAAACCTTGTGTGACCTTAAAATGACCACGAAATGGTTGATAGGTCGTTAAACCCCCTCAAACTCAAACTCAAACTCTTTTTTTCTGTTTTTTTTAATTTTTTTTCTGGAGGACTGTCAACGAAATGAGAGTACCTTATCTAAGTGAAGGTCTACACTGATTCCAACTGCAGTGTAGATAAGGCTCGTCAAATAAAAGAGAATAGCTTCTCTACCTGGTAGTGCCTTCCAAAGTGACCCTGGCGTTTCAGAATTCTTTGCAGAAGAAGAAAACATGAACTTTTAAATCCTAATACCATTCAATATCAACTTTCAAAACAAATAACCTTAGTGACCTCAATTATAAGAAAAAAATCAACAAACACACATTGTCCTGGCGCGAGAGAGCTGGGCACAAAATGTTTCAAAATATATAAAAAAAAACAAAAAGATAGTTAATTAAACAAATGAATAAATAAAATGAAAGTCATTATCATTATAAGCAAGCACTTTCGCTTGCGAAGATTATACATCCGTAAAGACAGATTTATGGTCCTTTCTAGAGTTTCAACTCTAGAAAAGACCTTGTGTAATGTACATTTTATTGCACTTTTAAAAATGATTCAAGTTCAAAATTATATATTTATTTCATTAATCGCTAATTAATTGGTAGATATATCATTTAAAAGTGCAACAAAATGTAAATTACATAAAATGAATCTATGATGATTTTTAGATTCAATAAAAATTAAATCTTTATACCCTACTTACACCCTTACAAATTCTCAAACCGCAAAAGTGTGAGTAAATAAAATTCGAAAGAGGTTTATTAGTTTTACCATCGGGTAAAAGTGCTTTGAGAATGGTGGTGAATATGTAGAAAAGTAGATTTTGGAGCATAAAATGTCGCTCGATTTTATGGTAGCAGTTCAATGTTTGTAGCTTTTCAACTTTTCAAAAAAAACAAAAAAACTTTAGAAACTTCTCGTAGAAGCGAAGAAACGAATGATCAACCATGCCCAATACAATCTACATGTTACATTGTTCTCACAGTCTAATGAACATATATCTATACGTAAACAGATTAGTTTCGAGTTATTCTTTGACTTTAAAGAAATCGAAACAATACTCATTAGTTCAGTTAACGAGTCCTAATTTTAAAATGGAGATTCATTTAAGTTCGTCTATTGTCATTTTTTTTTCTAAATAAAAAATTATTTTCTCTAGACATAAAATGGTTTGGGTTTATTGAAATCACAAATTATTATTTTTCAGTAGTTTTCTTCAAAGCGTTCTCATTTAGAATTATATCACCTTCCAGACACCCAAAAAATCAGAACCGTTGGATACTATGTTATTCTTTATTAAACATAAAACAATATTTATGAATAATTAAAAAGAAAGCACACAAAAAGTACAAAATAATTTTTTGTCAATTAACCGAATCGACCACACCAAAACGTCTCATTTCCAACTAGAAAGACCATCGTTTTCCTTATCCAGCTGCAGATGGTTAAGTACAGAAACCTATGAGTTTCTGTTGTATGACTTACACAATTTATCGTGTAATTTATAAATAGTTAGTATTTTTCTCCACGTTATTATTCCTTTCCATCTAATTTAGAAATATTTCTGACGAAAATGCAGCTAACATCTGGACACCCCCAGCCTCTCTTATTTCCTAATTCAGTTGTAGTTTCGAAAATGAAATATTTTAAAAAAATGATGGCGCCAGTTTTCTGTGCAACAAAAAATAAATATTTTCATTTTGAATTCCAAATATATAAATGTATATATAGAGAAGAAAAAATATATAAATTATGAAATAAATAAATAAATGTATACAATTTTTTAATGATATTTGTAACACTTTTATTTCATATTTCAGGCCATCCTTAGCCCTTTCTCAGAAGCAGCTAACTTTTAATCATAAATTTTAAATAAATAAATACGAAAAGTTACAAATATTCTCCGTCGCTGACATAGAAGAAAATAAAACCTGGTTAACTTTTGGGTCTAGAAACCTGACATTTGATATATGGAGTATTCTGCCCTGTGAAACAAATTCAATTTGATTTTCTTAGTAAAGAAAGAAAGTTTTAATCAAAAACAAACCAATATGTATATATATATATATATATATATATATATATTGATTTTTTTATTTTATTCTTTATTTCTTTCTTTACGAAGATATCACTGAAAGGGTCACGAGGGTGGGGCATTAGTAAAAGCTTGGGGTCTGGAATCGTAGTACTTGAGTTCAAATACCAGTCAAAACTATAACATTTCACATTACAGCCCCGGGCAGATGAGGCTCGTTAACTTGGGAGAGCAAATTATCTTGGTGAAGGGCAACCCTGAATGCAAAATGCCTTGGTAAATAGAGCACAAAAACAATGGCCCTGTACCTAACTTGGGTTCGTGCTTGACCAAGTAAATATATATTGCAGAATCCCACTTGTGTCCGAATTTCGAGTCTATCACTTGTCCTCTATTTTCGAGGTTGCCTATATTTTATGTGGGATTCAAGGAAGTATTTGTTTGGGTGTTTAGGCTGAGGATTGTACTGTTCTCCTCGCTCGATTACTTTCCTTTTCCTTTCCTCAAAGTCCCACAGTGCTTTTTCGGGCCAAGATCCTTCATTTGTTCCGGTGCCTGGTAGATTATTATTAAGGGGAAGGATGTATGCCAGAGTGCAGTTAATTTGCTCTTTATTTAACACAGTGAAGGGATTTGATAAGTCAGTTTTGGAGAATAGTTGAAAATCGAACTTTGATTTTTAAATTTAATATTTAGCAACAAAAGACGATTGGAAAAATGGAACTTGAAAAGTGTCGGGGTGTGACACCTCTGCTGGATTTAGTCCACATGGACTCTTCCATGACGTCACTCCCACATGACTATCATCCTGAACGCTAGTAAGAGTCAGAGTTGCCAGGACTAGGTGGGAATGAAGGTTGTAACTTACAAGTCTTCTAGTAATCTTCCAACTACCAAAACCCCATCCATTAACAAAAAGTGAAGTTTTTTAGGTTAGGTATTGTTGGTTAAATAGATTTGGAGATGTTGATAATAATAATCTAAAAAATTTTAAGTTGAAATATCAAAAGGCCAGGATATTATAATCAATTCGTCAAGCACTAATCCAAATTAAGCACATTGCCATTTTACGTGCTTCTATGTACCTGGGCTATTTGCATTCAGTGTTGCCCTTCACTTAGTGAGTAGCTTTCCCGAGTTAACGAGCCCAATCTGCCCAAAGCAGCTGAAGGTGAATTTAATGGTTTTGACTGAGATTTGAACTTGCGTAATACAAGTTCAAGCTTTTACTAACGCTTCACCTTCGCGTCTTAGGATATTTAAAATTGAATTTACCTAAGATAAGATATTAAGAAAAATTAGAGTTTTGAGATATAGTAAAACAATTGGGATTTTTTTAAATAATACATTATGCACTATTTAATCCATAGATGGAGGGAATCTGGGGATTCGTTCATTTTCCATGGTTATTATTCCAAATAGGTACGTAAATGGAATGACTAGTAATCGAACTCACGTATCACAATTTCGAAGTTGGATCTCCTATCAACTGTCCCAAGTGGACCTTTCCGTGTGTATGTGCCTAGAATATATAAAAAAAAAACAAACAAATCGATAAAGATTTATCGAGAAAACTCCGATACACATTTTCTCATAGAAACGTTAAAATATTTCCACCTAAACAGAAGTTACATGAAAATCTTTTGATAAATTTTTCCCTTTTCAAGCCAAGTTAGATCCTTATTTTCTTTTTTTTTTTACCTGAACTCATTTGAATCGAGGTATTTTAATCCAAACAAGAACATCTTTTTGGCAATATTTGAATTCAATTTTGAATTTAATATGAATTTATTTGACAGCAATTTTTGTCTGGCCATTCGAGTGGTCTTTTCTGGATTGTTTAAAGCGATAATAATCAAAATTGCGCAGACGAGTCAATACTCGTTTTCCGGTTTAATCTCAACTTCTGGTTTTCATCAATTACTTTACAATAAGAAATCAAAGAAGAAGAAAAAGAAGAAGAAGAAGAAGAAGAAGAAAAAAGAAGAAAAAGAAGACGTGGAAGAAGAAGAAGGAGAAGAAGAAGGAGAAGAAGACAAAAGAAGAAGAAGAAGACATGGTAGTAGTACTAGAAGAAGAAGACGTGGTCGTAGTAGAAGAAGAAGAAGAAAAAGAAGAAAAAGAAGAAGATGTGGTAGTAGTAGAAGAAGAAGAAGAAAAAGAAGAAGAAAAAGAAGAAGAAGATAAAGAAGAAGAAGAGAAGGCAAAAATAGACGAAGGGTGTTTTAAGAAACCGAAGAAAAGCAGAGACATGGGATTGGGTGAAATTTACGGAGTGCAAAGCGTTATGCGAACGACGTTTTGGCATTTTCGATAGAGTCCATATGTGGTCGTTTTGAAGAGGGGAACTTCTGGCGGGAAATCAAAAGCACGAGGCGTTCATTGGGAGTTGGGGTTGGTTCGGGGTGTTTAAGAAATAAAGGAGAATAGATAAAAAGAGAAGGAAAGGAGACCCACAGAGAAATAGAAAGAAAGAGAGAGAGAGACATATTAAGAGAGAGAGACAGACACAACGACAAAAACAAGCGAAAACGTAAAAAAAAAATTTCAAAACTAATGCTCTCTCCCCCAATTCAATAAATTAAAATTAAATATAATAAATAAAAATATATAAAAAAAATAAATAAATAAGGGGTGTCTTTAAAAAGAGTACAATGAAAAAGAAAGGGTCTAAAAATTAAAACGCGCAGTCAGAGACGAGAAGATGAGGGGACAGACAAAAGAATGAAAAAATTAAAAAATAAAAAATAGACCCAAAGAATAGTGTAAATAAAACAATAAATAATATCTACATAAAACAAGGGACAAAAATGAATTTAAGAAAAAACAAAAAAAACAAAAGAAGATTTATGCAAAGCACAAAACAAGAAAGAAAAAAAAAGAAAGAAAGAACCAAACAATGGATGATAGAGAAGGAGAAAGGAGAAAATAACGTTGTCGGAAAAGTGTACGATGCGTCACTTGATGTATTTAACATCGCAAAAACAACAATGAGGAAAGGACATCGTCTAGATTGGCAGGTTGTAATTAGCGAGCAGAACAACATAGTTATTGTTCTGTCCCCCTACACACAAAACATACATTACTAGAACACATCTATTACTAAAATACATACTTTTATGCGTATACAACAAATCTTGAATGCAAATACTATTTCTTATATACTAAAAGAATCTCCTCGCATACATAAATACATACACACGCATATATAGAGTGTCTAAGCAGCGACGGTGGAGCATTGGTTAAAGCTCGGGCTCTTGAATCGTATTACGAAAGTTCAAATCCCAGTCAAAACCATTACTCTCACTTTAGCAGCCTCGAGTAGATGGGGCTCGTTAACTCGTGAGAGCTCCTCATCTAGGTGAAGGATAACACCGAATCTAAAAAGCCCGGTTAAGAGCACGTAAAAATGGCCTTGTGCCAAACTTGGCTTGGTGGTCACCAAGTAAATATAATATAATATATATAGTGTCCAAAAATCTACTACACTATGGCTATATAGAAATTTAAATTAACTAATAGACAGTAAATTTTATTATAAAACATTCAGGCAATAAAATTCATACCAATAATTACTTTTATTTATTTACAGTATCACAGCTTATCTTAATCGAAATGCTGGAGATATTTTCCATTGGAATTAAGACATTATTTTCTACTGTACAACAACTATCAGATCATCATCATCATCGGCAGTCACTCGTGTTCGAGTATGACTGTCCTCCGTTTTGTTCCCTGTGGACCCTCTCAGGAAAACGCCTGCGCGTGAATTCTTTTAACGTGGGGAGACTGATGCACCTACAGTCTCCACACGGACCCTTGGCAGAGGAGGACCTGGTTCCAGTGGCATGGAGATAACCATGACGACTGGAGGCTATCCTCTGTTGCAGCCTTCTCCGCCTTCAGTGGCGTTGTGTCATTGTATACATCATCCGCCACATTCGCCGTTGAGTTCTTGCACTATTTAACCCATAGCTGGAGGGAAGATTACGCTTCATACCTTCCCCAAGGGTATTAGTCAACATGTGAACGTAGACGGAACAAATTGAATTCGAACCTAGCATGCAAAAGAAAATAGTAGAGAAGAAGATAGAAAAAAGGGCCCGACCGCTTTCGCTCCCCTGCATATATTCAAATCCCGGTCAAAAGCATTACATTCGCCTTTAGCTACCTCGGGGAGATAGGACTCATTAACTCAGAAAAACAACTTATCTAGGTGAAGGACAACATTAAATGCAAAAAGCTCAGGTATATAGAGTACGTAAAAATTGCCTTGCGTTTTACTTGGGTTGGTGGTAGACTAAGTAAATATCATATTTAAGAAATTCTAGATATATAATATTATATTATGTTGCAATATCTTTAGATTCATCCAAGTCAAAGACTACACGGTGCTATTAACTCCTTGGGCTTTTACCCTAATATCTTCACCTCCCACATTCAAGATCAGCAGAATCTAGATTCTGCCAACACCTAGTGGCACTTTCCGAAGACAGGGTTACACTAAGTTTCCTAAGGTATTTCAGTTTATCTTATTATTTTATTATAATTGAATTCTCACTCCGGTCATTACGCAGGATTTCCATGCTGTTTGTGACCGATTGTTTAACTGGAGGCAAGTAATAGTGTTTTATGAAAGCAGAGTGACAACAAGACTCTTCTGGCACTTCAGCATCTCTTGCAGACTGCGACTTCAGGCTCTTTTCCTTGAAAATGTATGTTACTTGTGTCCAGTTATTATTTTGCGATCTCGAACCAATTACCGAGTGCTTGCACATCTAAGAAAAACAATTTTTTTTTGTTACGTATTAGTAAGAGTGACAACAAGTCTTCTCTGTGATCCAGCAGGTTCCACGCCATTCCAGTCAAAGACTCTTTAGTGCAACATGCTCACCCCTCTGCGCACTCTTCGCACTCTTCGCACAACTGCTATTAGCAGGATCTCCCGAATCTGTCAACAATTCGAAGGGAGTACGTTTCCTCTGGCGCTCCAGTATATTTAAATAACTTGCAAGCCCTCCTACTCCTCCCTACTCATCAGGGCCGTGCCTAGCCCCCTCCCAGACTCTGCATCAGCGAGGGGGTGCAAATCTCTAAGGGCTGCAATGTCCTTTCTTTGGTATCACAAATCCTTTGTGACGCAAAAAATTATCAAAATAATTGTTAGGATTAATTAGAAAATCATAATCACACTTGAAATAAACATCAATGTATGTATAGTCGAAGCCTCTAGTATGTTGAGGGAGTACAACTTGATTTTTTAGAGTAAAGGGCCCCCAGGGTGCATTCTGCGTTGGGGCAGCTAAGTGGCTAAGCACGGCACAGTCTAAAACTCCACGGTGCTATAACTTCTTGGGCTTTCACCCTAATATCTTTACCTCTTACATCCAAGATCAGCAGAATCCATTCAATTATATTTTTATTTTATGTTTTTTTCTTCTCTCTGTCTTACCATTTAATGAGTAAAATGGTCTGTAATATCATTTCACCGACTTTAGTGTCCTGTAGTCTTCCTTTTCGGTCTTCTGAGATTGTCCCTAATTTTGTAATTTTATCTTCATTTCTTGTTTTAATTTCTCAGGTCCAATACTTTTCTTGTTATCTCCGCTTGTCCTTATAAGTTCGGCGTTTTGTAAGTTCTTTTTTTTGTTGTTAATCCCAATGTGATGTAGTCTTTCAATCGGATCTTTTAGGATTGTTCCTTATGCTTCAATGACGGTTGGTGTTTTTATTTTCTTAGTTTCTTGACTAATTCCTTGTTTGCTTATTTTATGTTAGTTTCTTTGGTTTATTATTATTATTATTATTATTATTATTATCATTATTATTATTATTATTATTATTATTATTATTATTGTAATATGCCCTGAATTATTGTTGCTGTTGGCGTTGCAAAAAATAAAATTTTCATTGGACTTCTCAAAATTTGGACTAATTTATATCTCCTTTTTCTTCTCTTTATGCTAAAAGTTTTTTTTAACGTTTTATGGTTCCCTAAAATTAGGACCACTTTTTTATACAACATACATGACCTTATATTCAACATATTATGTTTAAAAGGTTCCACTGTCCAATTCTAGTATATCTCTTTTTATTTTTTATTGTTTATTTTTTTTATGTCGTGAGGGACAGAATGAAATGTGCACTCACTAATACGCATAAAAAGTTGAGAGGCAAGATAAAGTGACTGGATTAAGGGTCGTAGAGTGGGGCTTTAAAATGGAGAAACTTCGTAATGTTGCGCCTTTGGCCATGTTATTTGGAGTTTGACACATGTCAGCATTACATGAATAAAAAAAAGAAAAGTGAAGATGAACCAAAAATAACACAAAACAAGACAATAAAGAAAAAGGTAAAAATAAAGAAAAAGAGAAAAAAATATAAATCTTTAATCTGATGCAAGTTCTTTTAAAGTTTGCCTCATTTCTTTGTTGTTGTTTTTTTTCAACTTTATTAATTTATTTTTTGTTAACTGGTCTGTTTATTTTGTTTTACGGCAGATCACATTTTTAGGTTATTTAAATTTTGAAAACAGTCATTTTTTTTCTTTTATTAAACATTCTTTTTGTCGACACATTTTTTAACACAATATTCACAATTAATCCATAGCTGGAGGGAATATGGGTAATTAGGTCGTATCTGACATTTTAATAAAGAAAACAACCTTAACGATTGTTTTTGTCTCTTTATTTTTATTCAATACTAATAATGACATTATCAATAAGAATAATTGGACGCAGAGGAAATTTGCACCCTACAATCTTTCATTAGAATGGCATAGCGCCTACTAGAACTCTGATTCCAGTAAAAAACCACTGGTTGCTGGGTGTGTAAGCGCCTAATGACTGGTGTGAGATCCCATAATAACAAATAATAAGAAGTGGCACCATACAGTCCTGAGATTGGATGGAGCGGATTTTACTGGAAAATTTCGTGGGGACTTGTCATTCTGGCACCAGGGAAAACCACTGATCACGAAGAGAATGTAAGTGTTGCGCATGACCGGAATGGGAATTCAAATAATAATAATAATAATAATAATAATAATAATAATATTATAATAATGATAATAATATTATAATAATGATAATAATAATAATAATAATAATAATAATGATGATGATGATGATGATGATAATAACAGAACCCAACCAAAAGGAAAGAGATAAGGAGGAATAGGAAAAAAAGATCGAGAATGGAAAGTTTCACTCGTTGACTACAAGAGATGCTGAAGTGCCAGATGATATTTTATGTTACTGGACCTTCGGAAGGCGCCACCAAGTGTAGGCACAATCTAAATTCTGCTGAAATAAGGTGTTAAAATTGAAGATAATTCGAGGAAAAGTGGCATCATACATTCAAAGCAGGGACAGCGACAGTGGAGCATTGGTAAAAGCTCGGGCACTGAAATCGTATTACGCGAGTTCAAATCCCAGTCAAAACCATG
>JAUZSX010310082.1:0-12337 GCA_034780655.1 Idiosepius hallami | reverse complement strand
ATATAAAAAGCTCAGGTAAGAGCACGTAAAAATGGCCTTGTGCCAAACTTGGGGGTGCTCACCAAGTAAATATCATAATACGGTGAATTATCTCCCATCTGCCCTGTGATTGTTTGGGCTTAATTTACCCTCCGTATTTAACGAGATGTTCCAATCCTTGCAATCATACGCAACAAGTCAGCCCAAAAAAAGCAGCACTTTTTATCACGTGACAAAATCACACAATGAAAAGTAATACGTGTGCAGCTTATATAACAGAATTCATCAAAATCAAATACCTATCGAAATGTGAGGGGTGTACTCACTTTTGTGAAACACTGTAAGTAGAACTTTGTGTGTCTGTGACTATGTGTGTGCCTTTGAATCAGTTCATTCCCGATAGACCAGGAGACGGCTTGGCTAATTTTCTTGTAAATTCTTATAGTTGTACTTTATGCATATGGGAGTGATAGTTAAATAATGATAGTTGAATAGGTGTTGTTTGAGAATACCCCTGATAAGTATTTAAAATCAATAATTAAAAAAAATCAGCTTCTAGAAGAAATGGGCCAATTTAACTGAAATTTTACAGTCTCTTACAGTCTACCATTGAAATTATTAAAAAGTTTCATGAATACAGACCCACAAACTACTTTGCTAATTTTTGGTCTAGAGACTTGAAATGTGAAGTAAGGGTATTCAGGCCTGTGGGACTAATTTGATTCAGTTTTCAGTTGGAAAATAGGTGCTAAGGGGGCAAATGAAACATCTGAGCTAATTCAACCAATATTTACTAGTTCATACATTTACTTATATATATATATATATGACAAACGTTTCGGGCTGCAAAGTTGGAGCATTGGTAAAAGCTCAGGCTCTGAAATCGTGGTACGCGAGTTCAAATCCCGGTCAAAAACCATTACTTTCACTTTAGCAGCCTCGGGCAGATGGGGCTCGTTAAGTAGGGAGAGCAGCTCATCTAGGTGAAGGGTGACACCGAATGTAAAAAGCCTGGGTAAGAGCACGTATAAATGGCGTTGTGCTAAACTTGGGTTGGTGTTTACCAATTAAATATAATATATATGACGAACGCATAAGCAAAAAAGTGGCAGTTGCCGACTCCCGTTGACTCCATTTCTACACTCAACTAATATATATATATATATACATATATATATATATTTATATGACAATGACAGTGAAGGAGTAGAAAAAGCTTGGACACTGAAAATCATTACTTGTACCTTCAGCTGTCTTTGGTGAAAAAGTGCTGCCCCAAGTGACCTCCTTTATTCCAGTCTATTCAGTTTGGACACAGTTATCTCCCTTATCATGTTCCTTGTTCTGAACACGGTTATCGTCCTTTGAGGAACTCGATCCTAAAAAGTCACCTTTTTCTCCAAACTTGCACTTCCTGTAAATCTTTATTTTCTGGCTCTACCACGTGGCTGGACAACATATATCTCTCAATCCAATTATATCCTGACTGCTACAGTGGATACAATAGTATGTAAACTTTCTCAGGACATTTACAAATTATTTCACATTTTGGAACATTTGTTCACCTATTTTTAAACCTTTGTTTTCATATGAAAAATGACATTTTTTTTTAGCTTCTCTCAGTCAGTGTGTTTTTTTTATCATTTTTTTCCCTTTTCATTCACTTTCTTTTTTACTTTTCTCTCTCACCTGTTGGGCAGCGATGGTGGAGCATTGGTAGAAGCTCGGGCTCTGAGATCGTATTACACAAGTTCAAATCCAAGTCAAAACCATTACATTCACCTTTAGCTGCCTCGGGCAGATGGGGCTTGTTAACTCGAGAGAGCAGCTCATCTAGGTGAAGGGTAACACTGAATGTAAAAAAGCCCGGGTAAGAGCATGTAAAAATGGCCTTGTACCAAACTTGGATTGGTGCTCACCAAGTAAATATAATATTCTTGTGAATAATTCAGTTGTCTCTGGATATTTATCAATACCAGATATCTCTACTGATGCTAGGGTGAGCCATAGTGTAGCAAGAACACATGTAGCAGAAGTAGTTTTATAATAGATAGAAGTATAAAAAAAAAGACTTTTTCTTCTCCTTACTTTCTAACTAGATTGATCCTTATAAAAAGGGAAAAGTTCACTATTCTTAGGGTAAATAAATCCACTATAAAATACTATTTGCTTGTTCTTAGCCACACTAAGGTTTATAACTTTTCCCAATACAACAAACCAAGTATCATTATTTGTCTCTATTCACAATGACATCAAAATCAAATCCATCTTCTAAAAAAAAAATATGAAATATCTTGCTAGACCAGGGGTTCTCACCCAGGATCCAAAATCACATTTTTGGTTGTCCTTAATGATATTTTAGAGGTCTATAAAGAAAACCAACTCATTAAGGTTTTTTTATTATTAGAAATTTAATTTCTTCTGTAATTTTGGTTTGAATTTAAACCTCTTCAATTATTATCATTATTATAATTGTTGTAGAATACTTTATTTGCATAAAATTAGTTTGCATATAAAAATAATGCTTAATTATATACTATTTCAATGTTGATTAAAACCTCAAAGTTTCTATAAGTGAAAAATATAATATAGTTTTATGATCAATATTTATGAGTGGATCTACCAAGTAAAAAAAGGTTGAGGACCATGGAGCTAACCATTGAATATAGACTAATGTGGCATTTTTTCCCCTAGTAACATTGTCTAATATAGAAACACCATCTAAGCTAGTATTTTATTTTAGAGACCTTGTCATTAATGGGGCATGTTTTGATGTTATAGAAAATATTTATCAAATGTATTGATTCAATCATAAAAAATTCTTATAATAATCTATGGTGTTTATTTTCTGTTTCAATTTAAAACTCTACATGGTTAAGTTGTATTGGAGATAAAGGTGCTGATCAGATTACTTTTTTCAAATCCTTTTTACAGATTATTTCTAATGCAAATACAAATAAAGTTATATTTTTTTTAAATTGCACATGTACTTTATGGATACCCTGTATATATAAGGGTTTTATGGTCTCTTCAAAGCCTTGAGATTATTTTTAAACTAAATTTTTTAAGGTTTGTTTTTTATTAAAGTAAATTTTTTCTTTCATTTTTGGTGGGTAGAAATTTTTTTCTGAATTTTAGAGTGTTTTATTTCTTCAAATAATACTGTTAATAAAGAAGACTTTAAATGTGCATTAGGATGTCATTTGGTTTTATATAAGTCATAAAATTAGAAATTTATAATCTGTTTTAAAAAATGCAAGATTTTTTTCATTTTTTTAAGATTATAATTTTCATCCGATTTAAACTATTAAAAATCTAATTTTAACATTTTAAACTTTGCACCCATCTGTCCATATCATAATTCTTTGATTCTGTGACCTATGCTTAGATTGGAAGAAAATAATTTTTTTTAAAAAAGGCAATATTCCCCTGAACATCATACTAATTTTTCCCCAAATGTTGATCTTTCACAATAGCAACACAAGCTTTAATAAAAACCATCATAGCAGAATAATTAGTTATGAATAAAGAGCACAATTGTAATTGGTCAGATTTGGAGACAAAGTTAGCCAAAGTTTTAACTCATTTTTTAATGATTTTATAAAGAATTAAAATAAAAAAAATCCACCCCCATTTTATAGACTATTTTTTCTAGTGACATGACCAATTTGTATAGTCTTATATGAACATGTAGATTTTGATTAAAATCATCTCATGCAATTTCCACATGTCTGTTAAGTGAATTAAGTATTTTATTTTATCTAATTTTTAAAGGTAAAAAAAAGGCATGGGAAGGTCCCCTTGGGGTAGTGGATAGGCAGTAGGACTTCAGAATTGTAATAGACAAATTGAATCTCAAGTTATTCCCTATGTGTTCACATTTGGATTAATACCCTCTGGAAAGGTATGAATCCTAACAATCCCTTCTACTGTGGATTAAATAGTGCATACTATGTCATTTAAGAAAAAACAAACTGTGTGGACAAAAAGGAACATTTATCAAAAAATTATCGTTCTCGGCATTAAATGACCTAAAAAGGATTGAGAGACTGTAAAACACAAGCAAATAAAAAAAAGCTTTATTTTGAATTCTTGTGAAGTACAACTGAAAAACGAAAATAATTCTCTCTCTCTCTCTCTCTCTCTCTGTCACTTTCTCCTTAAAAGAAAAAGGAAAGTTTATCAAAAAATGATTGTTATCTGTTTTAAATGACCAAAAAATGTTGATATGCTGCAAAACAGAAACAATAAAAACTGTCTTTCGAGTTCTAGTAAAGTACAACTATAAAACTAAAATAATTCTCTTCTCTCTCTCTCTTATATATATATATATAATCTCCCTCTCTCTCTCTCTCTCCCTCCCTCTTTTTTTCTCACTCCGCTCTTTCTCTCTTAAAAAAAACCCCAAAAACTTTATCAACTGAAATCAGATGATCTAAGGTTTTAACTATGTAAACTTGTGTCAAAATCTAGGATGTTTATTTTCTGGCTCCCAACCAATTTAAAGGGAGTTATGAGTGCTGGTTGACCTTATAAGGCAACCCCAGAAAAACACTCAAATAAAATGCATTTTCTATGACATTTGTGCTAACAAATAAAATCTACATCTATTATTTGGACTGTTGTCCCCTTCTTTATCATTCTTACATTAATAAAGAAAAAAAAACAGTTTTGGATTATAAGTGTTGTGGTGCCGAGTGGTGGTGAAAGAAGGAACAAAGACACGTTGATAGATTAGAGAGAGTTTATAACAGATTGGGTTAGTAAGTACAGAGAATGGTTAGTAGAGTAATTGTTGGGTCATCAGCCCCAACATCCAAGTAGATTTGTCTATTGCCTTCTCCAAGCATGCTAACATGGCTCTGCTTACATGCCTATAAGATGAGTCTATGTACTAGGAGTAGGAGGGGTGTACGTCCCCACAACAATAAGTATGCTAGGCTCAAAACATGTTCTGTTGGGTAATAAAAAAAGGCTTTAAGATTAGGTTGTCCCAAAAGTTTGAAGATACATTTCAAGAATATTTGATTCAAAACAGTCTGAAGCGTACTTTTACTTGATTCAGTAACTAACAGATTGGTGGCAGAAAGTCTTGCAAATGACAGTCTTTATTTTGATGAATAATTTTTGCTGTTGTTTTTCTTTTTGGTGATTTTTTTTTTTTTTTTTTTTAAGTGTTTTGGAACAAACTTTTGGGACAGGACAACCTATTAGAATATAGTCTCATTAAAATTAAACCTTTTTTTCAGTCAGTAAATTTCACTAGAATTATTAAAAGAATGATGAGAATTAAAGAGTTGTATATTAAAATGATTGGCTGACATAGTGTACATAATAATCAGTGGTGTAACTTCAATATCACCCTATGTTGAGTGGAAGAAACATTTCTGAAATAGATTAGGGAAACCCTATAAAATCCCTTTAATAAACTGTTGGGGTACTACCCCCATCATACACTTGATGCCCTTTGATTATTACAGATGAGAGTTAAACCAGTAGATTTATAGCTGACCACATGTTTTTCTTAATTAGACATGTGGTAACAATAACTCTTGTGAGTCACACCATTCCTCCAATAATCAAAGGACATCAAGCATATGATAAAACCAGATTTTTCTTTCGATTAAAGCCCTGTCATGCTACCATATGCAATTACATAATAATAAATCTTAGTTTCAGAATATTTTTGCACCTTAGCCTGGCTAGAATAATTTTATTGGAGTGACATCGTGTCACTACTTCCTTTGCTGTTACCCAGTGCCCCGCTTAGCCACATAGCGGCTCTGACCCAGAATGCGCCTTGCGGCCCCTTTACACAAAAAAAGCAACTTACATCCTTTCAACATACTATAGGCTTTGATCAATGTCTCTCTCTCTATATATATATATATTTATATACATACATATACAAATATACAGAGAGAGAAAGACAAACAGAGAGAGAGATAGATTGTAAAATATATTACAACATATAAGTGTAAAAATTATTTTTTACTTAATCCTAATGAATCATTTTGCTCATTTTTTGGACTAAAAAAGTTTTGCAAAGCCAGAAAGACTTGCGGCCCCTAGGAAGCTTGCGCCCTTCCCCCGCATAAGCACGAGGCTGCTGTCACTCGGGGTGGACCACTAGCTCACCTCCCACCCCTTAGTTATGCCACTGAACAAGTGTAACAATAGCAAAGTATCTACAATACAGATATTAAGCAACTGGAAGACTACTAGATGAGAAAACTATGAGAAATACTGAGAATCTAATGGACCGACAAGCGCTCAAACAATAGCATAGACCAAGAGACAAAGATACCAAGCCTAGAAAGTCTTATTGTTAAGAACAGATTTTGGTGGGTTGGGTTTCTGGTTAGATAACAAATGCTTGCCAAAGCAAATTCTCTATGGGGAATTGCAAAACAGAAAGAGATGCCAGGGTGGACAGAAGAAGCGTTTCTAGGATTGTCTCAAGGACAGAATGAAGCGATGCTGCATCAGAACAGAAACCTGGGAATGGAATGCCACTAGACAGACCAGTCTATGATACATGGTGGAGTTCAGATTTTTGAAGGTGAAAGACAGAGACACAGAGCAGAGCTAAGCACCAAACGAAAGACAAGAGTCAGCTCAACAGACATGCAGATGAATAATGGCTTCAACTGCCAAAACTGTTACCGTATATGCAGATCATGGATTGGACTCAGGAGTCAATAAGTGACATACAAATAATTCTCAAGCAAACATCTTACTCTACGCAGAATGATAGTGGAGATAGAGTAGCAATAGCATTGAACCAGATCTTATATAAAGTTTTCATTATGTAATGTGTATCTTGTGTGAACATAACAATGTTAATTGAGATATTTTCATTCCAGACACCTGTTTTTATTTGCGAACATTTAGCAATCTTGATGCCAAATCACTAATAACCATTTTATTGGACTTGATTTGATCGCGAAAGCTAGAAAATAAGAGATGCTCAAAGGGAATTGAATTTAATTCTGATAGGATCTTTGCAATTAGATTTCTATAATATTACACCACCACAGAGAATACTTTCGATACCACATTTGATCGAATGAATAGAAAATCTATTACAAAAGAAATGTGTCTCTAATATAAGTATTGTTTTTCAGTTGCAAATTTATAGATTTTTCTACTGTTGCTCTTCTGATACTGTTCATCTATTATAATATAAAAATCAGATTATCATGGTTTTATAAGACCATACGTCCTGTAACTTTTCAAAAAAGGAAACCACAATAGTTTTTTGTTTTTTTTCTAAAAAGAATTCTGTTTATGTGTAAAGCTCTTCAGAAAATGAAACCACTATAGTTACTTAAAAAAAAATGATTCAGACTACTAAAATTTAGATATGCACTGTACTGCTTTCCTTAACTGCCTTAGAGAAAAGTACTGGAAATGAATTTAGGATTGTTAAACTATTTTTGGTCTAATGAGACCTCTTCCCTTCTTCTTCCTCCCCACCTCTATTAAGTGTATGACCGTATGGTTTATCCCATTTATTCTTATAGAGGGGTGCTGAGGTTTGCACCAATCAGAGAGCGGAACTGGTAAATTTTATCTATAAAACACCAGGTATAGTTGACTTAATCTTGCCACTGCTATTGACACTTGCTGTTGCTGAGAGAGATTTGCTTGTTGAATGACAAAGCATTTACGCCTTCCTGGATATTGTTAACCACAGAGGAATACTCTTACCTTTTGGATATAATTACCTACATTGTTGGACTTTGATATCGTCAAACTATTTCATATTGGATCTGCTCACCTTCGGATTCTGATTGGATTCAACTTGCCCCATTCTTACCAGAAAAAATGGCAAGCAATACTTCAACAAGGATAAAAAAGCATGAAATGAATTTAGGATAAAAGAAGCATTGGAAATGAAGTAAGGATAAAAGAAGCATTAGAAATGAAATCAGGATAAAAAAGCCTTAGAAATAAACTTAGATTAGTTACTCTTTTACGTTAACAAGCATCATCTGCCCAAGGCAGCTGAAAGAGATTGTGATGGTTTTGACTTTGATTTGAACTTGTATAATACAATTCCAAAGTCCAAGTTGCTACCACTCCTGCACCTTCACTGAAAGAACTAGGAAATGCCCTCATGTGTTTGATGATTTTAAAGTTAAATTACTTTTCCATAACGCTACAGGGCTTCCCTGCTTAAAATGTAGATTGGACAGTTCACTTTTATAAGAAATGGCTTCTGAATTCAATCAAGATCACAGCTGCTCGGTTATGCCTGCTTTTCACTGAAGATGGCATTATCACTTTAGATTATAAAAGGAATCTCAATAAACTCTTAGTAAGAATTGCTGTTATAGTTGATCACTTAGCATGATTTTTAAATGTAAGTTTTTCACAATGATTTGTGGACATTTTGCCCAAGGTGTTTCTGTATTGTAGCCATCTCTTTAGGGTCATGAGAACCTTAAATCTCTTAAAGTGCCAACTGCTTCCTATCCCCAAGCCATTTTTCCGGGATACCGTATCGTTTTATTGGCTGCCTTTTATAATATAGTGGTCCAAAAATTATGGAAATTTTTTTCTCTTTTTGTTTTCATGATATTTATGCTATATTAGGAGTTGCTATTGATCCCTTAGTAGCTATTTTTTCCACTGAAAACCAAGTCAAATTTGTTCCACGCATCCAAAAGCCTCAATAATCAAATTTCTAGTTTCTAGACCAAAAGTTGGCAAAGTAATTTGGAGGTTGTAAAAATAAATCTTTTGAACAATTCTTTAAATGATAGACTGTAAGAATGTGTAAGGTTTCTTTTAAATCAAACTATTACTTCTAAAAACTAATATTTTTAATATTGATTTTCAATAGTTATCAGTGTTATTCTGAACCAACATCTAAGAACACTACCAGACACATAAAATACAACTGTGTGAATTTTCAAGAAAATCAGTCCAACCATTTTGGAGTCCATAGAGAATGAACTCAGAACACAGAGACAAATTTATATAAAGAGTGATTCAAAAGTAACTCTTTATTTCAAAATAGTTATAATTTATTAAAATGCTGTTACATGTTTCAATTTTTGTGTATATGTTATTTAATAAGGTTGGTTGAAAGAACAAGTCTATTTAACGAAACAAAGAAATTTGGAAAAACTTGAAGGAAAAATATATGAAATGATGAGTTCCATCCCACAAGAGTTTATTTTGAAATTGATATGGTTGACTTGAGAAGTTGGTGGCAAACATGGTGTCTGTATTGAAATTTTAATTAAAAGTCCAGGCAATATGCTTTCTTACATTCATTAATTAGAGAATTAAACGTCAAAAATAAATTATAGGGATTTACTTGCAAATCACTCTGTAAAATTTTACTTTTATTGAAAATAAACAGTTTTTTTCAGAAACCAGTATAATATATAATAATATAATATTCTTTTTTTTTTTTTAGGTATGTGTGTTCATGGTTTTTTCAAGTTTACACAAGAATTTGGTAAGTTAACTTATCTACAATTCATTCAAAAAGTCACTCTGTGTGTCGTAATAGAACAATTTTTGAACCAAAAAAAAAATGTTCTAGAAATTAAAACCGGGAAGGAAATTAAACTGAAATAAAATTCTTAAAAAAGAAATAATTATTTTATTCTTTGATGATTTACACACCAAAGTTTTGGGTTGTGAAAAAGAGTTTGTCTAAAATAAAGCTTGGCTTTTTCTTTTTCTTTGTTGTTTTTAAAAAGGTTTTTCTTTTTCTTCCTCACTCACTGCATTCATACAATGTGTTGTTCATAGATTTCTTAACCTTTTCTTTTTCTCTGTTTGATTCTGATATGAGCTTTTATTGATATTAGTGTCAATCATTTATACAGTGGCAGGTAGGAATTTTATATTTGATAAATCATCCTTTTGGTTGTCGTAAACTATTTTCTACCTATAGTATTTGGTTCACTAACTGTCATAACTTTATGCAATGCTCATTTTTATAAGATTTTCATAAAAACTTGAAGAAAATTCTATGGATGCAATATTTGATTTTATTTTATTGACAACAGTGACGATTAAGAAACTTACAAGTGATTATTTTAGAATCATAAGTGGTTTTTTTTTTTTTTAAAGGTCACATACTTCTAAAAATCATACATGTGAAATATTCTGTTTTGTCAGCGTTTATTTCCATCCACTTTCTTAAAATGATTGACAGCTGATTCTAGAATTTTCTTAAGAAAATAGAAAGTGGCCATTTAACAATGGAGACCATCGCCTCTCCTTCATTATTTCACAAATGCACCAAAATAACAAAATAAAAACCAAAACCTGTCTTTTAAAATTCAATAAAAAAAAAGGTTTTGAATAATCAATTTATCTTGAAGAATAGTGACATTGATTCCCACTTTTTTATAAGATGACACTAATTGTTACAACAAATTTTGAAATTTGAAAAATATGCCTACAACACTGGTTATTTTTTTAATTAACCAGGTGATTAGATATATGCAGTGATTTTCTGAATCTTCAGTAAAGACCTTATTTCAATACTCTCAACCGAATGAGTGATTAAATTGATTAATGATTCAATAATTACAAGTTACTTAATTTTGACTTACTATTAATTCCATGTAAAGTTATTACATTGTCCCAAAAGTTCCATAAAAAAGTGTCAAAAATTATTTGATTTGAACCTATATTTTAACTATGTTAGTATCAAATGCATCAGCTTTGTAAACATTCAATGAGCATCAGTAAAAGTTGATCAGTTCAATTTTTTCTGCGTGGAGAAATTCAATTGATGCATTCCTGCTTTTGATGTACTTTCATAATAGAGTTGGCTTTCATACAGTCTTGATTAAATAGTATTGATCTTCTATAAAGGAAAAAAATGGTTTATTCCTAAATTCAGTGCCGTAGCAACAATTTTTGCCGCCCAGGGCAAGATTTGGACCCGTCTCTGGCCACTTTTAACCTGTTAATGTTCATAATTCCAAAAATCCCTAAATATATTTATTTTCATGGAATTACAATCAAGGATCTAATTATATACAACTTAATATATCTATTTAGTATAGGTTAGGGTTAGGGTTCTATAGTATATTATAGGCCCGAAACCTTTAAGGATGTGGATTTACAGCACTGATGACGTGCGAGGATTGTAGCACCTAAATGTGTAATTCATACGATTGATGGTTAATTCGGATTTTAGTCAAATGCAGACTCAAAAATGGAATTTAAAAAAAAATTAGAAATACAAAAAAAACAAAAACATCAATAAATAAACAAATATCTTGAAAAATGAAGATTTTTCCATGTGATCAAATTTGTATATATATATATTTTTTTTTTGGGGGGGGAGATGAAATAAAAAAAAAATGTTTGCTTTTTGAATTGAATTTTTAAAAAAAATAATACAAAAAAAAGAACAAATAAAAAATAAACAAACAAAAAATAAAGAAATAAAAATAAAAAAAAGGATTTTTAAGCCCACAAAAAAGTCATTAGAAAAAAAAAATTTCAAAATGTAAAACATTTTTTTTTACTTCCTTTTTTTTTCTTTTTTCTTTTTGTCCAAATTAGTCCAAAGTACTATTTCTTTTTCCTCTTTTTTTCCCTCTCTTCATTAATCAACGCTTAAAATCTCTACTCCAGGAGCCAGGAAGCAACGCAGATGAGAATAGAAGTCAGAATGTTTTCGAATAATGATAATAAATCATCAAAACTTATCTCAAATTCAGGCAAACAATAATGATGAGAATAGAAGTCCAAATAACTTGAATAACAATAATTGTCAAAACTCATTTAATAAATTCCAACAAACAATTTCCGTTGTAAATATTAGGGCAAAGATGAGGATAAAAGTACAGATTATTCATTGTGATGTAAATTATCAAAACACCTTGTCATAATTTGATGCAAAATTGATGAGAATAGAAGGCCTTATAACCTACGCAATATTATGAAGACATTAATGTGTTTATTTTTTGTGTATATTTATGGTGCCACGTTATAAACAGTAAAGTACACACACACACAGACACACACACACATATAAATAAATATATATATATATATATATATATATATATAGGCAGCGACAGGGGAGCATTGGTTGAAGTTCGGGCTGTGAGATCGTGTTACACGAGTTCAAACCCATTACTTTCACTTTAGCAGCCTCGGGCAGATGGGGCTCGTTAGCTCGTGAGAGCAGTTCATCTAGGTGAATGGTAACACCGAATAAATAAAGCCCGGGTAAGAGCATGTAAAAATGGCCTTGTGCCAAACTTGGGGGTGCTCACCAAATAAATATCATATATATATATATATATTATTTGAATAAACCATATTAATTATAATTAGAAATCAACATCAATAAATAATTTTGGAT
>JAUZSX010310071.1:0-12337 GCA_034780655.1 Idiosepius hallami | reverse complement strand
TAAAGACATTTGAGAAGATTAGAATTTTTTTTAGTTTTTTCTTGTGGAAAACCTGATGCGGCCCAGCCTCACCCAGCTTCAGCCTCCAGTCGCCCCCAGGTAAATTGAGTTTGAGAGACCTGCTTTAAATAATCAGAATAGCATTTTCAAAATAATAGACGTCACTACCAAAAAAAGTGAAGTGAAGAAAGAAAGTTTCAAGAATTCATAAGGTTACAATTTCAAAGAAAAATTAATCATGAAGTTGAATGAAGGTTTAGATTATATACAGTAGTTTAAAACATAGTATACAGCAGTATAGAAAGCTTTTTTTCTTTCTTTTATTTGCAACAGGTAAGTGAAAATTAGGAATGCTTTTATGGGTTTTTAGAGTTAGTTAAAAATTAAAAAAAATGAAGTACATTTACTGCTGCTGCTGCTGCAGATTACATTAAAAGAAAGTTAGAAATAAAGATTAAAAAAAAAAAAGGGAAAATAGCCATAAAAATAAAGAACAAAACAACCAAAAACGGCAGCCAACAATTAGCAATGTCTGTGGAAAGAAGGAACAAGAGAGGGAGAGAGGGAGAGAGAGAGAGAGAGAGAGAGAAACATGCAGAGAATGAGACAGAGAAATCTGCAGCCATTTTTGTAGATTCAGTAGTAACAGCAACTTGGAGAAAATGTTCATGTTGAGGAGTGTAGTGTGAGTTTAGCGTCCGTCTCAAAATTATGCAAGTCTGAAAAATAAGGGGAATTTAGAAAAAATTACAGTGGCTCTGTTGCTTACAAACACAAGCCAATGACATTGGAAGGATTCTGCTAGGAAGAAGTTTGGTTTCTAACACTACGAGAAAAAAAAAAAAAGGGAAACAAAAAAAAAAAGACATAGGAATCATTTGGCACCAACAAATGAAGAGAAAGGATATGGAGATGAGGAGCAGCAATAATTCACAAACACACTCACATATATGCATGCACAAATAAAGAGCAAGAGAATGAAAGAAAGAAAGAATGAAAAAGAGAGTGAGAGAGAGAGAGAATCCACAATTTGAAAACTATAAAAATAAGTCAATAACAATGAAATACTCATCATAAGCTTTTGGTTGGGTGCCAAGAAAAAAAAATTAAACAAAAATAAAAAATAAAAACAAAAAAACTAAGAAAACAATTTCTATATTTTTTAAACTGAAAATACAAAAATCTAAAAACAGAAAACAAAAATCCAAAGAAACACAAAGTGGAAAAATCCAAATCCACCCTCAAAAAAAAAAAAAAAAATAATAATAAAAACAAGTCATCTTCATAACCATAAATTAATTGCAAAACTAAAGTCAAATATTAAAATAATTTTTACACAAGTTATAAGGAAAAGGCTTTCACACAACTATCCAAGCTTTATTTAACAAGATGTAAAAAAAGCCTAATGAATGATTTTAATAGATTAATAATTAATTTTGGATAAGTGAAAAGTCATGTATTATTAATAATCAAAAGAAAAGCACACACAAACAGTATTTTAATGATTCAAAAAGATTTCAAAAATGAAGGAAGTTGCAATCTTTTTATTGGTTATAATTATTAAATTATTTTGCTTCTTTCTTTGAAGTTTTGATTATTTTGAATATTGTTAGATTATCAAAATGGTTTATATTCCAGTGTGCACACATATATAATATAGACAGCCTTTTTCAATGGTATATCTTTCAAGAGGCTAGAATTTAAAAAGGAATTTAATCATCCCACCCATCAAAAAACTGGAGATAATCAAACAAGATAATATGAAGGCAAAGTCTGCTTATATAAATATATATATATATATGTATATTAAGAAATTATACTTAAATTAGGGATTACAACATGTTATGTATATATAAGTATACATAAACACATAATATAAATGACATGATTCTTCTAGGGAAATAATGCAAAAGGAGCTGTTGATACAGAAGAAAACTGATTTAGACTGAGTATGAATTAAGTTGATTAAATGAAATGAAAAGCTGCAATGAAAAAGGGTTTTTTGTAATATTTTTTGCAATAATGTAACTTTAAACAGGGAATAATTCTTGATTTCAATAAGTTTTAAAATAAGCATATAAAAACAGCCTTGTGCCTAACTTGGATATGTAAATATATTCTGCTTTCAACCTTTCAATAAATATCATTTTTTTGTGAATTATTTCCCAAGATAAACCATGTCATTTTTATTACATTCATATAAGAAGCTTAGGAGGAGGCAAAACTGTTTTGAATTATAAATATAACAACCATAAAAAGAGGGGGGTTCATTGATTCCCATGAATTCTTTTCATATTCATTTGTCGTTTTATACACAGTCCACAACAACATTGAAGCTTATCTAACAAATTTGAACACGGCTTTTGATAAACATGAGACATGGACGATTTTTTTTTTCTCTTTGTTCTTGTGTCAAAATTCAACTTATAATAATAATAATAATAATTGAATGTCCAAACACTTATTGATTTGCTTAGTTTTGGTTCTGTAGAGAAACTGTGTTTGGACAATAGGTTTGTTTGATGAAGAAAATTGCAAGTTCCATCAAAATGAAGAGAAAAAAAAATTATGCCATAAATTTTGTGACAAGGAAAGTCTATATAAGATCCAGGAAAAAATTGGTTGGCGAAAAAAAAAAATTAAAATGTGGCCTTGATTTATGCAGTACAGTCAAGTTGTGTTGAAGACACAGGTTCCCACTAGATGACCAAAGTTAAACAATGTAGAGTCTGTTCAGTACTAAGATGGGTGACCACTTGGGATTATCAGGTACTGTACTGGTCCTCCAAATTGAAAATTAGAATAGGGAGAGAATGTTACAGAAACCTCAACAATGGCAGATGTCATTGTGACTCTATGTTCCCTTGTGAAATCAAAAAGGCTTAAAAATTTAAAATTGATGCATGAAAGCTGTTGTAGACTGTAGCAAGCAAAATAATATGTATGTGATTACTAAGACTATGACAAGAAGATTCTTTTTATGTAAGCATATTCTTTGCATAAAGAATATTCTTTTAATAAAAAGGATATTCTTTTTAAAAAAAGAAAATATGCTTTTAACTTTTTAAAATCTGCTTTTTGTTAAAAGCATATTCGTAAAAAATAAAAAATAGGCTTTGAAAAAAAAGGCTATTCTTTTTTTTAAAAAAAAGCCTATTCTTAAGCATATGCTTGAAGAATATTTCCAGCATATTAAGAGAATATAAAGCATACTTTAAAAAGAATATTCTCGTCACAGCCGTAGTGATTACTTAACATGAAAATTAAAAAAAAAATGAAATAATACTGACTTTCTGGGTTAAGAAGGTCCACTTTAAGTTCCTCTGGAGGCACAAGGCATAAAAAAACAAAATGTGCCAGAAAAAAAGAGATTTGTGGTAGAAGGTCTTAAGGGTGATTAAGAAGTGCATGTCACAGTGTTTACTTACCTATGTAATTCAACTTGAGAGCCTGTATTCAGAAAGACAGGTTGGCCAATGTGTACACTGGGTTGGGCTGGAGAGAGTTGAGTCGAATTATTTGCTGGATTAGGGAAGTTGTTGGTTGGCCGTTGTTTGCTACTGAGGACTGTAGCTACAAGGGTACCACCTGCAGGCTGATGGAAGCCTCCAATCATGTTCCGATGCGAAGAATGACCCTGTAGAGTTCGCGGTTGGTTTTGGCTGAGGCGCACAGTTGGAGAGACGTAAGCTAGCTTGCTGTGGTTTGCCGGGGCAGCCGTAACTTCCACTTCCAGGGGAGGCAACTTCACCTCATGTTTGGTTGGGGTGCGATTCAGATGTAGTCTATCATTCGATGCCGTGGAGGCGCACGACGACAGAAGAGAAGAAGAGAGTGAAGAAGGGGCAACTTCCTGCTTGGGAATGTGAGTCACGAAAGGAGATGTCTTGTTTATCTGATCACGGTACTTGGGAGGTCGACACTGGTCGTTGATGGTCACATTAGGTGGAATGAAAGACAGACTGGCTGGCAGGGGACCTCCTCCACCCGCTACCCCTCCTGCAGCAGCAGCAGCCCCACCACCTCCATGCCTGGTTGAGCTTGCTGAGGCAACCAAGTGTTGGATCTGGCTAGGAGGTACCATCTGGGTCTTCACATAACTCCCGCTACTACTTCCGCCCACACCATCTTGAATCAGGGTGGACATGCCGGGGGCGGCTCCTGCAGCACATCCGACCATAGAAGGGGCTGAAGCTGCAGCCAGTCCCTTGACGCTGCCGAGGAGGCCGTTCGAAGAGGCTGACGAGGAGGAAGATGAAGAGGATGAAGAGGAGGATGACGATGAAGAAGAGGATGGGATTTCATGTTTGATTGGCGTAAATGTGATCGGTTTACGAGCACTATGACCTATACTGGCACTACCAGCACCCCCAGCCGCCACAGCTGAGCCATGGTCAAGGTCAGGACTGTCAGGAACAGTAACACAGCTTATTACATTCTTTCGGACACGAGGTGAACCTGAATACAAAGAAAACAATCAAATGATAGTCAATGCAACATAAGCTAATTAAATTAAGAATTGAAAAACAATCATTTTATATTCAATGAAAATGTTTTCTGATCCTTTTTGTAAGGACTGTTTTGTATCAAAACAAAGAATTGAAAATTGTTAGACACAGATTCCTACATTAACATTGTTTCATTATAATACAATTAAGAAAAAGGAAAAAAACAAAACGCAACTCCAATAATTCAGAATAATTCAGAATATAAGTAATTTATTTGATTATTGTGAGAAAATATGTGACATCGGAGTAAGAAATTGTGAGTTTGTGTCTTAGGCACACTTTGGCAAGAGAAACAAGGCAACAGATGAGTTTGAAGCACCCAATTTGCAACAATGGATTTGGTTGTTTCTTTTTTGAGAGAGAGAGAGAGAGAGAGAGAGAGAAAGAGGGAGAGAGAGAAAGAGAGAGAGAGAGAGAAAGAGGGAGAGAGAGAAAGAGAGAGAGAGAGAGAGAAAGAAAATGCTAGAATTGTGGGGTGTTCATGTATATTTTTAATGTGCTAATACACTATCAAGTAAAAGGGATACCTTTGGGGAATGGAATAATTGAAAGATCCTTTCATCTGATGAAGTATATAGCAATGAAGACAGTAAAAACCAGCAAGGGAGAATACAGACAAAATGTTAGGCTATAGGTTTCAGTTGAGAAAGTGAGATCATAATTGTTAATTTCAAATGAAGGGTCTTCAATTTCTTGTGAAGGTTTTGGTTAAAAAGGCAAATTTCAATTGATTGCCCATTGGTTAATTACATTGTACATGCTCAATAATCCAATCATGATAAGTTATTAATAACAATTATATTGTGTTGGTTTTTAATGTTTACTTATCAAACTCTAAATCCATGTCTATGGATGATGAATTCTTAACACTTGCTGTTGGTTGGGGATTCCAAAGTAAAAAAAATCAAGAAAATAAATTTAAAGCTGAATGAAAGGAAAACTTTGTAACAATATTATTGAATCCATTGGTCAAATAAAAGTCATCCTCTGTAGTCCTAAAACAGCTTTCAGTAAAAATCATTAACTTATGGGAGGACTATGCTTAGGGCCCCCACAATTGGGAGGGGGGAAAGCTCCTTAGGGGCTGCAAGGCTCCTTGGTTTCACAGTTTGTAGTGCAAAAAATTACCTAAATAATTCATTGTTTGGATTAACTTGTTCTATATCTCTTAGCAGCCAAAAGTGGGAAAAGATGTGTCCTGAAATACCTATCAACTTCTCCAGTTTGTTCATTTTAGAAAAAACTTGCAACTAAAACTTTTTAAAAATTCAGGTTTTGGATTAATAAATTATATGACTTGACGTAAACTATTATCTTTTAAGTTTTTATATTCTGACTGAACACTGAATTCAATGGAGTCATCCGATTTAATAAAGAAAAGATCCAATTGATTAAAGCAATTTTTATTATTGTTTTTACTTTTATTCATTTATTATTCTTCCTGGAAGAAACTAAAATGGTAAAAATGATTTTTTCTAAAATGATTTTTTTCTAGGTTTTATTCTAATTCCATGCCATTTTTTAAGGCAACCACCAAACTATTTCCTAATTTGAAATATGGGTTTTCATTTTTATTTTTACATACTTGGAATTTCTTGTGATTTCCGACTGTGGTTGCGCTTGTTCATTATTTCTGGAATTAAAATAAAATGTTTTAAAATAAAGGGAAATAGAAATAAGAAATTATCTTTTTTTCAGCAACAATAATGAATTAGATCATCGATTAAAACTTGGGACCATCAAACTTTTTTCTCTTTAAATTTAAAAAAGATCAATTATTAAGTTTAATGGCTTTTAAAGAAATACCTTTTTGAATTCTATCTTTGCAGACAATTTATCATTAGTTTGAATCAAAATAAAGATAGAAGATTAATTTCTTCAAAACTCTAAGTCAAGTGAAAAATAAATGAGATAACACTGAAATTTTTTTATATCTAATTTAGTTTGCAAGATTGTATGCATGAAAATGTACTTGCAATAGTTTTCTTTAAAGATATAATACCTTTTCAGGTTTATAGAAAGAAATTATATGATGTTCCAAGTTTAATCTAAATATGAGTGCATTAAAAAATGTATATATATTACGCTCAATGTTAATGATTGCCTGATGTGTACATTAAGCAACAGAAATTGCCTAATGTGTACTTTAAAGCCGTTATCGCTGAACTTTCCACACTTAGGCCTGAGTTGAAGTTGGTGACTGGACGTCCCCGTCATTCTCAAAGCTACGGTGCAGTTGAATGGCTAAATGGTGTTGTTCAGGACAAACTTGCCATCTGTTAAAAAATGGTCAGTGGGCTTCAAGTTTGTTCAGTGGCAAATTAACATTAGTCGACATGAAACCACCGGACATAGTCCATTTAAAGTAACGTTTGGCCAAGAACCTTAAGTTGGACTAGGATCGTCTGTCCTGCCAAGGTCTGCTCTTAATCAAATTGACACTGAAGAAGATCTTTATTGCTTAAAGTACACATTAGGCAATTTCCACTGCCTAATGTACACATTAGGCAATTATTAACATTGAGCATAACATATATATATGTAAATGGAATATTTGAGCCTTTGGCATATGATGGATCTAAAAGTTGAATCGAATTCCAGAAGCAAACTCATAATTGCTAATTTCAAAACTTGCCTGGGTTTCAATTGTTTTTATTAATTAGGAATGCTAGAAATGTTTTATTAAAAACAAAAATAACAAAAAAAAAACACTAAGCTTAAGACTGCATCTAAAATATTTAAGATTACTAATAAAAATATTTTTCAAAAATAAATAATTAAATCTTTTTAATAAGAAATTATAATTTAATTTTTCTGTCAATAATAATTAAAATACAGTTGCCAAAATATAAGTTTTTTTTTTTTTCATTTTTAGTTGTCACTTGGAAGAATCACTTGCACTGAAGATTCCTGAATGACAATGAAAGTTTTTGGTGGGGAAAAGTGAAATCTGATGTTTTTGCTAAAATTAGATTTTCTTTGCTGCTGAAGTATTAAGAGTTTTGTGGTAAAAATCTATTTTGGAAAGTCTATTGTAAGACAAGAATGAAAATAAATTTAAAAAGATTTTTTTTAAGGTGGATCAGAAATATTTCACCATTATATTATAACTAGAAGTATTGCCAGGCGCCGCAGACTTGCCATTATTTTTTCTTTTTTTCAAAAACACTTCGTGTTTGAAAATAAATTATTTTTTCTTAATTTTCAAAAATGCTTCTCCATTATTTATTTATTTGTTTATTTTTAATTCAAAAACGTTCTTCTCAGTGTTAAAAAAACAAAAAAAGATTTAAGCAAGAACCACCACCTCTAAAATGCTGAAATGATTTATATGGCCAAGTTGCATTGAAGACACGGGTTTCAGATCACCGAAGTTAAGCAACGTCAAGGCTGGCCAGTAGTTAGAAGGGTGACCATTTAAGAATACCAGTGTTCACAGTTCAATTTCATATTTTCTTTTGGAAATATAGCGCCTACTTGATCTAGCCACGCACATGCCCGTAAATTCAAAACCGGACTTAGAACCTGTTCAAACCCAATGATTAGAGTTTTAATAGTATACAGGGTGTCTCAAAATAATGTATTCCCCTCTAAGCAGCTGATGATGTGTTCTTTAATCACTTCACCTCACCGTTAGTTTCTGGGCAAAATAGGACATCAGTTTGAGTAAAAAGCAGTGAAAAACTATAAAATAATGTTTATAAAGTCATTTACAAAATTAAACCAAAAAATATGCATCTGATTTAGAAATATTTAATATGTGTATACATTTTTTGGGACACTCTGTATTAGATTATTTATCAGTAATTGTATTTTAAATTCATATAATATGATTCTAGAGACCAAGCTTTTACGACATCTCCACCCGGCGCAACCCAAATATTGATTTAAAAAGAAATGTAATAGATTAGCTAGGATCTGATCATGTGTATTAAGAATGGGAAGAGTCAATGAAGATAATTGAATGTGATTGTATTTTGAAAGTGATGGGATACAAACCGAAAGCAGATGATCCGGATCTTGAACTGCTATTTCCACTGTCGACACTACTGCTGTTTTGAGAATAGGAAGAATTGCCATGGCCTCCATTACCAGCACCACCACCACCATGGCTGCTGCTGTTGCTACTATTGCTATGGTTACCATGTTGCTGATATTGCCGGTGGTGGTGGTGGCTGTTATTGTTGCTGCCGCTGCTGTGGTGGTGGTGATGATGATGGTGGTGGTGGTGACTTGTACTGGTATGAACATCACGGACCCTAAAGAAAAAATTTCAATAAAAAGGGTTATTTTTTTAACCCGACACCAAATACATATATATATATATATATATATATATATATATATATATATATATTAGTTAAGCGTAGACACGGAGTCAACGCCCAGGCAAGAAACTGTCAGTCAACGAAGACCGTTGACTCCCAGTCTATGCTTAACTAATATACGCGCTCTATGACTGATATTGAGTACTTTATATATATGGGCAATCTTACTCTACAGATTAATATATAAATGTCTGATATATACATGTATACATATATTGGTCTGATGACCGCAAGGGCAAGAAATTGACAATCACCAAAGGCTGTTGACTCTGTGTCTACTCTTATCTATCACTGAAATTGAGCACTCTAATTATAAATATAGGCTATCTTACTCTACAGATAGTACATAAGTGTAGACACAGAGTCAACAGCCTTTGGTGACTGTCAGTTTGTCATCTGCACAGTCATCGGTCTGATGACTGCGCAGGTGAGAAACTAATCAAAGGCTGTTGACTCTGTGTCTACGCTTATCTACTCTGTGTCTATGCTCTTTCACTGATATCAAGCACTCTAACTATAAATATAAGCAATCTCACTCTAAAGCCTATTCTGAAAAGTTTGCAATATTTACTTTTTGACTGTATCTTTCAGATGGGTTTTCGACTCTTCATCATCTTCACTGTCTGAGCTGATGGTGATAACACTGACGGCTGGACTTGGGGTGTCGGCTATTACAATGGTCTGTCGATGATCCCCTCGTGGTGCGTGGTGGCTGCTACTGTGGTGGTGGTGGTGATGGTGGTTGCTACTTCCACCTCCACCTTTATTATTGTGGGGAACAATCTGAGCCTCATTGCTCCAGCCAGATAAACGAAGAATTTCTTCCTTATGCAAACTGTCTAGCCGTGGTGGAGTGTTCTCTTTTACACGCTTCTTCACTGGGGAGAGCTGTGTTGATGTACATGTCTCTTTACTTGTCCTAGACGAAAAGAATAAAGCACTTTGTAAAAAAGAATTCATTAAAAGATTTCTGAAATTAAAAACATGGGTTAAATCAAAGATAGATTTTAATATTTTGATATATATATGAATCTAAGAAGGTTTATGTATCTAGTTTATACATTTCTGCATTCATTGCAAACATATTAATTGATGGTAATATCTTCCCTGTAAAAAAAGTCAAAATATACAGGGCTCTACAGACAAATTTAATTTTAGTTGACCTTTCACAACTAAATATTTCTATTTACTAAACAAATAGAAAATTTACTAGCCAAACTATGTACTACTATTATTATAAAGCTTTTATTGTTCAAATAATTGTCTTTGCTCCATTTTATTTTAAGAAAATATTTAAGTTGAAAAGACATTTTTCATTCACTAATGGAAGTTTTGTAAGTGGAAAAAAAAAGTCGTCAAAAAGATATCTTTAGTCGCTAAACAGCAAAATCACTCACAAATATGAGTGATTAAGTCGCAATGTAGAGCCCTGATAAAAGTTTGAATAAAAAGCCTACCTGTTTTTAGTTTGTCGTTTGCTTGAGTGAGATTGAGGAGCTTGTCTGGTTGGTGGCACTCCAAAAGTGCTTGGCACCACACTGGCAAGATTCCACTGTTGATTGGCCGAAGCCTGCAAAGGACAATACTAATCAAATGAAGATGGAGGCCAGCATTAATTAGGCCATTCCAATTTAATTTAAACACACAAGACAAGGGATATTTAAACAATTCAACAATGTTGCACAAGTCAAAACAAAATCATTTTGGGTTCAATGGGAAGAATGATTTTTTTTATTGAAAAGGTAATTGCAGCTTATTTAATTGTGAACATATTTTTTATAGGCAAATTTACTTCTTTCTTAAATTGACAACAAAAATGATTAAATGTTAGTAGAAAAGGAAATAGTAATACATAAAGAAAATTTATAACAAGACAAAATAATCAAAAAGTTATGAATTGATATAAAAAAATTCAATATCTTAATAAAACAACTTAAAGGAATTATTTGTGTAAAAAAACTTAATAAACAGTTATTCTAAGTTGTTTTTTAATATCTACACATAAATAAGCATTTAATTGTTTTAATAGTCGCAAAGAGAAGAAAAAATGATGCAATCCTTTTTCTAATGTAACAAAGTTTAGAAAAATAAAAATAAAAAAATTGTTTATGATATCAAATTTACTGGTTTTTTTTCTTAAAAACAACTTAAAAGCTTTTCAAAATTTTCTAAAAACAATGAAATTCAATACAAAAAAAAAATAAACAAAAAAACAGTACATTTGTTTAATAATTTTTTACCCCAACAAAAAAATTATTCATGGAAATCTTTTTTAGTGAATGAATTGCAAAAATTCTGGTTCTATGTAAAACATCATCTGAAAACTATTAAGATATTTATTAAAACAAACAAATACGTTCATTTAACACAAAAAAAATCTCAAAAATTGTAAAAATTAATCAATAAAGAAGTAAAAAAAAAAAAAAAAAAAAAAAAAACTTATTTTGATTTGTCTTAAAAACATAAATGCCTTTCATTAGTTAATCTTAATTTTATCTTAAAAAAGTCTACGAATAAAGCACATAAAAAAGAAAGTGGGAATAAGAAAAAAAAAGGAAAGAAAAAAGAAATCCTGTAAAGAAGATGGAACTTTTAAAGAAAGACAAAGATGGAGATGATGAAAAAACTTTCTATTCAGTAAATAAAAAAAACAATTTTAGTTTTTATCAGCAAACTCAAGGTGAAAATTAAAATTCTCCATACATTCAGAGTTCCATAAGTGAAAGAGCAAAACAGAAACAGATGGCTAGAGTACAAAAAAAAAATAAAGTCAAGAAATTGATAAGTGGCATGATAAGTCAATTATGGTAATAGCAAGAAAGAAAAAAAACCCAAGATGATCTTGTTGAATGGCCTACCATATGCAGTTATAAAAATCTGTTGGAGCCAATGGAAATGCAGGAAGACATTAGAAGGATAATAGTGTAGTCTGCTCAGACATACACTTTGGTTTGCTTGTGTTTAACAACTTATCAACCATTTGTAGTTATTTAAGGTCATGGGGAGATTTTGTGGGGAGATTTTATCTATTTTTTTTATTTTTATTTTGGCTTTTTTGTTATGGGATTTTTGATTTGATAAGTGTGTTGGTTGTCTGAAGTGTTTTTGTATCAGGTGATTGGTAGGATGATGTTGGTTGGCATTTATTCACTTAGGTGGTAGTTGTTTTAGGGTTGGGGGTTTGTTAAATAGTATTATGGGTTTAATATTTTATTGTAGGGCACAAAATTAGTTATATTTTAGAAAGTAGTTTTATTTCTTTAAAGATATTATTTTAGTTGGTTTTGTTTTGTTAGACAGGTCTCTGACTTAGTCGTACTAGCACTACAGCTACATTGCTGAGCAGTAAGGGCCCTAGGGATAGAGAACTGTGGTTGTTTACTATTGTAGTAAAGAGACATATAGGTTAACTAATAACTATCACCAGAGAGAGAGAGGGAGAGAGAGAGAGAGAGAGAGAGAGAGAGAGAGAGAGAGAGAGAGAGAGAGAGAGAGAGAGAG